>JANFOE010000452.1:0-191097 GCA_025667525.1 Glebionis coronaria | reverse complement strand
AATTTGGTGCCTTTTGTGAAGCTCATGGTATTACCCATAACTTCTCGGCTCCTCGCACTCCACAATCAAATGGGGTAGTTGAAAGGAAGAATAGGACTCTCCAAGAGATGAGTAGGACGATGTTAAATGAGCAATATTTGCCTCAAAAGTTTTGGTGCTATGCCGTGGACACATCGACTTATATTCTCAACCGAATTCTTATTCGACCTTTCCTAGGAACGACCCCCTATGAGATTCTTAAAGGTAAGAAACCCTCATTGAAATACTTTAGGGTGTTTGGAAGCAAGTGCTTTATCATCAACACCAAAGACTACCTTACCAAGTTTGACCCAAAGTCTTACGAAGGTATCCTTTTAGGTTATTCCCAAACTAGCAAAGCCTACATAGTCATAAATAGAACCTCGGGGGTTATTGAAGAATCACTCAACGTGACCTTTGATGAAACCCCTCCTTCACCCAAGACACCACCATTGGTTGATGATGACTTGGATGAAGTAGAAGTAGTTAAAGCCAAAGAGGTTAAAAAAATAGGCGTTGAAGACCTTAGTGTTGAAAAGGAAGTAAACATTAAGGAGTCTATGGATCATACTCTCAATAATGTCATTGGTGACTTAAATCAAAGGACCCTAAGATCTCAAGTCCAAAACCAAAGCAACTTCTTTTGTTTTGTCTCCTTGATTGAACCAAAAAATGTTAAAGAAGCTTTGACGGATGAGAGTTGGGTCATTGCGATGCAAGAAGAATTGAATCAGTTCGTTGCCAATGATGTTTGGGAACTTGTTCCTCCACCTAAAAGTTCTACCATTATAGGAACCAAATGGGTATATAGGAATAAGTTAGATGAGAATGGTGTTGTGTCTCGTAACAAAGCTATACTTGTAGCAGAAGGCTATAATCAACAAGAATGGATTGATTATGACGAGACATATGCACCGGTAGCTAGATTAGAATCCATTAGAATCCTCTTAGCCTACGCTTGTGCCTTAGATTTTAAGCTTCAACAAATGGATGTAAAGAGTGCATTTCTTAACGGTTTGATCAATGAGGAGGTATATGTGGCTCAACCTCCCGGCTTCATTGATTTTGAGAAACCGGACCATGTTTACAAGCTTGAGAAAGCACTTTATGGACTCAAACAAGCACCCAAAGCTTGGTATGATAGACTTAAAGCGTTTCTTGTTAAACATGAGTATACCATGGGAATGGTAGACAATACACTCTTTACAAAGAAGAAAGGTCCTCACCTCATAATCATACAAATATATGTTGATGACATTATATTTGGCTCAATTTGTCAAGAATTGTGTGATGACTTTGCCAAAATCATGCATGATGAGTTTGAAATGAGTATGATGGGAGAACTTAACTTCTTTTTAGGACTCCAAATTAAACAAATGGACGATGGTATTTTCTTTAGTCAATCTAAGTACGCTAAAGAAATGCCAAAAAAATTTGGATTAGAAGAATCTAGACCAATGAAGACCCCTTTGGCCTCAGATACTAAACTCACTGTAGATGATGATTGTGAGTCGGTAGACAACACCAAATATAGAGGTATGATTGGTAGTTTGTTGTGCCTAACGGCAAGTCGACCGGATATCATGTTTAGTGTTTGCCTTTGTGCTCGCTTCCAAGAGGCTCCCAAAACCTCTCACCTTGAAGCGGTTAAGCATATCTTCTGATACATTAAAGGCACTATACATTTAGGATTATGGTATCCTAAAGGGACCGGCATAGAAACCATTGTCTGTGTGGACTCGGATCATGCGGGAGACTATGTGGACCGGAAAAGCACTAGTGGAGTTTGTACCTTCATGGGTTGTTGTTTAACTTCTTAGTTCTCCAAGAAACAAACCGCTCTTGCAATATCCACCACGGAAGCCTAGTATGTGAGTGCCTGAAGAGCATGCCAACAAGCTCTATGGATGAAGCAAGCGCTTGTTGATTACGGGATTTCTCTTGATGACGTTCCCATCATGTGCGATAATAAAGGCGCTATAGACCTAAGCAAGAATCCTGTGCAACATTCGCGAACCAAACACATAGAAATTAGACACCATTTCCTTAGGGATAATGTTTAAAAGGGGAACATTTCTATTGAAAAGGTGCCCTCCGAGGACAACTTAGCCGATATCTTCACTAAGCCACTTAAGAGGGAACCTTTTAATTACTTGCGTCTAGGTCTAGTATTAATGGAACATCTACCTTAATTTCTTTTATTTTTGTGTGTCTTCTTGTACCACTTTGAGTCATTGAGTCTTCCAAAATCTTTTTGAAAAACATTCTCTTCTCCTTTTCAAAATTCTCAAAGTCTCTTTCGAAAATGGTTGAGAAATTCGTTTGACGTTGTTAATTCAATCTAAAAATGAATTTTCATAGATCCTCGCTATTAATCTAGAGCTTACATAATTCATATGTATGATTCTCTCAAACATAGCAAGAACAAGATAGAATCATAGAGGATCATTGTGTCATGACTTAAGGTCTTGTCTTACACACCTCCTACATCGATTTTTTTAATCCATGTATTTTGGTCAAATATCTATTTGGTAAGTTTGCATATGTTTTCTTTGTCTATCTTTGCTTTTAAGCATATCCCTATGATAAGTTAGACTAGAAAAATAAGATTTGATGAAAAATCTTCCTCCAAACACCAAACACTGCCTCTGCAGGCGGTTCCATATGTGAACCGCGGTACCTTATTGATAAGGTACCGCCAGTCTTGAAAAGGAACCGCCTACAGTGCCTTCCTTTTTCGGGTTTTTGTCTGAAACTCCAGATTTGCTCCAACATTTTTGAGAATCTTTGTTTCAAACCCTTTGACCACCCCAAAATACCCTAAGAGTTCCCTATTTAAACCATAAGCATTTTGCATTACTTCACATCCAAAATGTCTTATTCTCCCAATGAAAGCCTTGAATCTCCTCTATTTTCTCCAATTGCTTTCAATCCCAACTCACCCAAAAACCATTACAATCCAAACCAACCCAAGAACACTCTTAATCACATCTCTCCTACCAAGAATGTTGATTGTAGAACATCTTTTCTTCCACCACCACCCTTTAGTGTTCTTCCTCCTTCTCATGATAATGTCATGCACCATGGAACATATTGTAAATGTTGTCAATATCAACATCTTGCTATGGCACACATCTATGAGGAGTTGAGCTACATCAAGAGTCTCTTAATCAAGCCTCCTCTTCACTATGATTATGAGATCTCCAACAAGCCATCACCACCACCCTCCGCCATTATCTTGTCTTTCATATAAGCATTGGTTGCTTATCCACAAGACACCAAACTCAAGCAAATCTTAGAATTCTAGAATAACTAGGATTAGATTTATGCTTTTGGCTTGTTTCTTTTTCCATACTTCTTTGTATGATGTTCTTTTAGTAACCTATCTTGGATCTTTGTCTTTGTGTTTTCTTCTCTTTTATTTATTTTTTTGTGACCTATTGCTATATATTGTTGGTTGTTTCTTTTGTTCAACTAACCCTTCTATGTAGCTTGTCACCATATCTCGATTCCTCGGTGCCCCAAGCTAGGGGGAGTAAGCACCAAAGGGGAGTCTTTGCAAAGTCCGTTTCTTCAACACTGACTTGTGCAACCTTTTTGCTTCGACAAAGGGGGAGAAATGAATAAACTCGTCTTCGAAAATCTTGTTTTTTGTGTGATTGAGTTTATGTATTGTCGGAATCAAAAAGGGGGAGATTGTTAATTCAGTAATGCCTAAAAACGTTACTTGCATTTTTCGGTCTCGCTTTGTTTTGATTACGACAATATGTAAAAACAAGCATTTACGAAGACAACGAAAAAACGAATTCTTGAGTTCAAGTATTTTTCATTTTACCCATTTTCACTTAAGGTATGGATAAACAAGTACTAACCTTAATCAAGTGATCAAGTGATTTAATCTTTTCTTAAAACTCACTTTTTATTAAGCGTGACAAGTTTTTATTTAACTTTGTTTTTAAGAAAAAGTTTTATTAAATTAATTATTTGAAAATTTGAAAATGGCATATTCTTATTTGGTTAGGAATATTCTGTCAGGATATTTTTTAAGCCAGATATGACCTCCACAACTAAAAGACAAAAAGGGAGCGGAGTCTAGTCCGGCGGTACCTTAGTGCCTAGGCGGTTCCTTATCGATAAGGAACCGCGGGCTAAGATAAGGTACCGCGGGCAGATATAGCCGTTGGCCTTCTTGTGCTATAAATAGTGGACCATTCTCAGCTTTTCAACTCACCTCTTTTGCACATCTATTTCCAGATTCAAACTCTCTTCTTTAATCACTCAAATCTTTGATCATTTGTTTGATTACTACTTGTTTAAGAAGTGAATCTTGTTCTTCCATCCCTTCCTCTCCAAGTGCAAAGAGAAGAACTCTATCCTTGTGAAGTGTTGAGTCCACCACCAAAGATCCATTGAAGATCTAATTTTATACACTTGTAGTTGTGTCATAGTTGTGAAGATCCAAGTAGTTGTGTCTATTTGGAAGTTGTGTATGTACTAAGTATAGTTGTGTAGATTGGTCCTAGCTACGATTAGGGCTCGACTTTTAGCTTAGAGTCGGAAATTGGTTAAGCGACGTGTACGGTTTTCTCCACCATAAGGAGCTTGTTGTGTAGTGAACTCTCGAGTAAGGAGTACTCGAGGAGTAGAGTAGGAACGAGGAGTGAGTTTCGTTGCCGAACCACTATAAATCCTTGGTGTTCTGTTTGATCTTTCTTTACCCTTAACTCTTTACATTCTTTATTCTTTATGCATATACAATTGTTAGTATTAGCTTAGTTACACTATCATTCTTTATTCTTTGTGCATATATTTTTTAGTATTAGTTTAGTTCATTGTTCATATTGTGCATAAGAAGATTTCACATATTTCCTCAAGCCTAAGTTTTTGAAAAGGATTTTTGGAAACCACATTTTAACAAGTAAATATAAGAAACTATTCAACCCCCCTTCTAGTTTCTACAAAAACTAAGTACAAGGAGGATTCTTACAAATACAAATCACTTGTTAATTAGAAAATAAATAAACCTAATTGTATCTTTGCCAACATCACTTGTGTAATCCATCTCCAGCTGTGTTGACAACATTTTCAAAACTTCCTTGGACATGGGATATTCACAATCCACAAGAAGATATTCAGAAAATTTTGTAGTAATCAAATGATAAACACCATCTGCTAATGTAGACGCCATTGAAGTCCACTGATATCATCAAGATCCAACCATACTGGATCTTCATCACTTGGTGCACACATTCTCTTGAATGTGGTCCAAATCTTTATTCCATTGACTGAAGTAGGTGCTTCAGCCTCATACTTGGTCTTCATCAATCCATAAAGATCTACCAAGTCTTCTCTATCTAGGCTTGCAAACAAAGAGATAAGAGTTGTAAAAGTATGTACCTGTTTTCCATATCTACCAATCATCCAAAACCCACTTGCATCTTCTTCATAATGAACTATAGGATTTCTGGAATCATGAGGTATTACCTCTACAATATGTGAAGCTTCCAAAGGTGAGAGGTTAATATTCCTTTTAATAACAACTTCACTAGGATTCACTCTATCCAAATTCTTTGGGAAATCAATTGGAAGTCCCTTCTTCAATGGCCTTGGTGTAATTAAAGCCTGATGGATCTGCATCTCTTCTACAAGTTCTTCCTTTCTTTCATCTGAAAGAAGTATGATAGTGCTCTGCTCTTGAACACTTGCCCATATGGGATAAGCCGGAAACTCCAACTCATCAAAGGACAAACCCTGCAACTTCTGGAAAGTCCAACCTCCTTGATGACATCTGAGTAACATATAGTAGAGCTCCCTTCTATCCTTCTTAGATTGTGAAAGAACTTTGCTAGCCTTATACTTCAGAATTACCTTGCAATCCCTTTGAACACTTAGTAGAATTTCTAAACCCCAAATTTGATCTGAAATGTTCATGTCTGGATTCTCCATAACCTTATTTTCCCATGCAAAATACATCTGAACTACTTCAGGTATCTCATAATCTACCTGATTTTTCAATTCTGCAAGCCTCTCCTTAGCCAACTCATCACCATATTCAAGCCTTTCTGGATCTTCAATGATCATCACACTTGAATCATTACTCTCATTATCACTGCCTCTCTTATCACTCTCAGAAGTAGCCACAAACGGTGACTCAATAGCAGCAATCTTCTTCTCCTTTTCCTCAAGTTGTGCAGCCAACATAGAATCAAATTGCACTTGGGAACTCTTGTTTCTACCATAACCCCTTTACCTTTATCTAATACATCAATAGCAGGTAAAGAAGTTGATGGTACATGTGTAGAAACATCCTTGATGATAGCTGATGACTGGAATACATCAACCACACCTGCAAGTCTATCAACGTCCAAACCTCGAGTGTCAATGCCTAACTTACTCCTATCAACGCTTAAACACTGAATATCAGCGACTGGCTTAGAAACCTGTTCCAGCATCTACATAAAGGATATCTTCGTTGGAGTTACCAGTGAAACATCAATAACTGGCCTCTCCTTCAAACTGGTCAAAGCTTCAGCCATCTCCACACCAATAGAACCACCTGAGCCTTTGTCACTTAAATTAAATGGCTCAGTAGCAGCTTCCTCCCCTTTGTAAGAATCCTCCCCTGATGAAAGGACTCTCGTCTATCGTCTCCTAGCCTCAGTAGTTTCCAAAACACCTAGCCTTTCCCTCAATTGAGTGAGTTCATGGCCCTGACCTGTGACAATATGGACAAGGTCTATATTTTGCTTTTGCAAGCTAATGCAAACCGCCGTCAATTCCAACAATGTGTAAGGTTCCAATATGCCCTCCTCTAGAATGGGAATTTGACCTCCCAACATAGAGTCATGGGGCATGGATGGGGTCTTAATGATCTTAGGACTGGCTTGGCCTGCATCTAAGGTATAACCAATAGTCCCAACCCCACCCTTGTCACCAACCACACTTGTGGTTGTTCTCTCTGCAACATGGCTAGGACCACTAGAGGAGAACACTCCAGTAGTCCTTTGGCGTTTTACCAACCAAAATTCAGGGGTTGTAGAAGATGATGTGGATTGGGTGTCTGTTTGAAGGTTAAGGGGTGTTTGGGTTTGTTGTAAGAGGGTGTCAGCATTTGGATTTGTAGTGTCAACGTCAACATTTAACGTGTCAACGTTGAAAGGTTCTTGGTCAACTTCCATTTGCTGAGGTGATGGTGGTTGTTTAGTTTCAGCCTCCATGTTGCCAATATCATCTTCAAATTCTCCTCCATCATCACCTGAATGAACCTCTTCATGTATAGTGGAAGGTTCACCTTGTTCAAAAACACTGGAAGAGAATAAATGGTCAAAAGGGTTGTCAACGCCTGAACTAGGTCTGTCAACGTTTGAGCCATCAACGCTTGAATTTGGCCTGTCAGCGCCAGATTTTCCTTTGTCAGCACTTGAAGATTCATGCATGTTTTCATCAACTGGTTTTTCTTGTGGACCATGTTTTTTCCTTTCCAGCAGCAGCAGCAACAAATTCATCTATCCATATAGGAATGGTGACATACTCAAGTATGGGAGCTGATTTGTCTGCTTGTGATTCTACTTCCTTGTCAACCTGTATACCTGAAATTTCAACCACTGGTTCTTCCACAACATTTGAATTCACTTTCACAATTTCTGGATTAATAACAGGCATATAATTCAAGGTTCTAGATAAAGGTTCTAAATCAAAGAACCAATTTGTTCCACTCTCAGGATCACTAGGTTTACTTTCTAAAAACCTAACATGTACCTTTTCAAGTATACGCTTTTCTTTCTTAATGTAAACCCTATATCCTCTACTCTGTACTGAATAGCCCATAAAATAGCCTTCATCACCTTTAGCACTAAACTTACCTAAGGCATCACTAGTATCAAGAACAACTACATGACATCCAAAGGGTTTAAGAAAACTAATATTAGGTTTCCTATTCCAAAATAGCTCATACGGTGTCTTATTGTGAATTTTGTTGATCAATGCCCTATTCTACACATCGCATGCTGTATTCACAAGCTCAACCCAAAATGCAATGGGAAAATGAGCATCAACCAACATTGTCCTAGCTACTTCTATGAGTGTTCTATTCTTCCTTTCAGCCACCCCATTTTGTTGCGGGGTTCTAGCTACACTAAACTGCCTAGTAATCCCTTTCTTGACACAGAAGTCATCTAACAGTTTATTACTAAACTCATCACCATTATCACTTCTAAGAATTTTAACCTTATTCCCAGTCTTATTCTTAATTTGGGTAATAAAGTTAATCAAAACAGTGGCAGTTTCACTTTTTAAAGCCAAAAAGAAAGTCTAAGTAAATCTAGAAAAATCATTTGTTATGACAAAACAAAAAGATTTACCATTTAAGATTTCTATATTAGTTGGACCAAACAAGTCCATATGGTGCAAGTGAAGTGGTTTAGAACTAGAGTGCACAAGTTTAGACTTAAAGGAGACTTGGTGTTGTTTGCCTTTAAGGCATGCAACACAAGAATGATCATTGTGGAAAGCCTTTTCAGGCAAACCATCAACTAAACCATTTCTCACAAGTCTGTTTATGTTCTTAAAATTTATGTGCCCTAACCGTTTGTGCCAAAGATTACTTTCATCGACTGAAGCCTTAGCATATAGACATGAAAAATTATTATTCATTCTATTTCCATTAAGATTCAAATTATCAATGTCCTTATGCCTAGGTGTTCTATAATCAATAAACTTCTCATCGGGTATTTTAAAGTCTTTGCTTAACAGCAAGCATTCATTATTAGTGAAAAGAACCTTATTTTTGTTACCACAGACTTGTGATACACTAAACAGATTGTAATCAAGTTCTTTTACCAGAAATACGTTTTCAAAACGCAAATTGTTTGTGATAAGAGTGCCTTTGCCAGTAATAGTTCCATATCCTCCTCCAAAGTACACTTTGTCACCATCTTTAATGGGGGTAAAGTTGGTCAAATAATATTCCTTCCCCGTCATGTGCCTAGAGCATCCACTATCCCAATAGCCATAATCATTTACCTGGTTTTGAATGCCATAAACATAAAGAAAACAAATTAGTTTTCTTTGGGAACCCAAGCCTGGGCAGACTTGGATTCATTTGGTTGTTCAACAAGAACATATTTAGTCCTTATAACAACCCCTTGTTCATCCCTTTTTGGATTGAACACCCAGTTAACCCCAATTGGTTTAGTTATGACCTTTGAAATATAATGAAATCTATTACAGGTCATAGAAATCCCATTTGAATTAGGGTTTTGGTCTTGTTTGGGTCTCCATGTCAAACTAGAAGAAGCTTTAGACCCATTTCCCTTTTGTTGCAAGTATTTGTCATTACTTGGTTTAACAGTGTTGGAAACATTCCTGTCAACGTTAAAATTGTTCTTGACAGCGCTGAAATTACCCTTATCAGCGTCAAACCTAGGGTTTGCTACAGGAACCCATTGTCTGTTAGACCATGTATTTGTCTTTTGAAAAGGCCTTTGTCCATAAGTATTTGACCCTTTAGTAAAGAATGGAGCTGGTCTAATGACTTGTGGACTTCGCTGGACAAAAGGTCTGGGTTTGACCATAGATGACTTTTTGTCAACGTTGACTCTTGAAGCACTGACACACTTATAAGCCAAATGTGAAAAACTCCCACAAGTATAACAAGCTTTTCTAGACATAACCCTGGGTCTAGAGGAAAAGAACCATGTTCCATTATTACTAACTTGACTCTTTGGTGACCTAGGTTTTCTATACATTTCTGCATATTTAATACTAGGTTTTCTATCAACATTTAAGCCAAGTTGAACAGTCTTTCTAGTAGTAGGGTTAGTCACAATTATGGGTGTAGACTCATTTGGGCTTTCATTGAGCATTCCCCCCTTTAACAAACAAGGTAGGATTGGCATTCTTCCATTGATCTAAATCAGTCAATTTCTGCTTAAATTCCTTTACTGGAGTAAGAACTCTTGGTGGAGGAATGAATTCCTTTTCTTGGAGTTTTGGTATACCAGTCCAAGAAAAATCCTTTCTAAGGACACAATAGAAGTTCCCAGCAGGTGGTGGACCATCAACATACTCTTTCATTCCAATCCCAGTTATATCCCTAGAGTCTCTTTGTTCACTGACACATTTTTCTAAGGTTTGAGAAGCTTTATCAAATCTTTGATTTTAAGCCCTACATTATCTTTGTTTTTAATGGGCTCATCCAATTCAGCTTGTATTACACCTTTGGATCTCTCCAAAATCTCCCTGAGGTCAACACTAACTTTAAGGTCATGTGACAAAATGTTAATTTGATCTTTTAGGTCAAGCTCCATTTTCTTATATTCAGCCACAGTCTTTTCAGTTTGAGCAAGTGCAAGTTGATAATTTGATAACTTGCATTTTTCATCAAAAACATCTTATTTTAACTTTAAAATTTCCTTGTTATGTTTTTTAGTGTTTAAACGACAACCTATACTGCAAAATGCATCATCATATACCTCATTGTCTGATGAAGATGAAGAATGTGCCATGAGAGCATAGTGAACATGCTCCTCTTCCTTTTCTGCAACCAAGGCTTTGTTCTCTTCCATATCTTTGGCCATAAAGCTCCAATCCCAGCCAACAACATCAATTTCTTGCATGGCAACCATAGCATTTGTGTCTTCAACCTTGATGATTTGGCTTGAAGGTTTTCCAGTATCAGATCTTCTGAGAGATCTGCATTCTATCATAAAATGACCCATTATATGGCAATTGTAACACTCAACCTTGGATTTATCAAATCAAAAAGTGTCTTTAGCATTAAAGGTCATCTTCTTCTTGAATCTCCTATTCCATCTATTGGCCCTTATGCTTGCAAGTGCCATATTCCACTTTATATCCATCTCCTCCAAATGCTCATTCTTGATTTTCTCATGGTCCTCATATGTAATCACTGAACCATTAGGCAATGCAGCAATATATGCACACACTGTATCTAGATCAATACCAGCAGGCCTAATCCTTGGTGAGTCAACATTGTATGTGTCAGCGTCTGAATGTGGGGCGTTGACAAAACTTGATCCAACGTTGACACAAGGTGATCCAGTAACGGGGTGCACGTATGACTCCCTTTGATAAAATTGACCTTCACTATATGAGAAGAAGGCCATGTTTCCATTGGTAGATTTGCTTCCTTGATCCAAAAGGATGTCATTCTCTATAATCTTCAGTTTATTATAGACGTCATCAAAGGTAAAAATTTTGTGAGCATTGGTAGCAATAATAGACCTTGCCTCAAACTTCCATGCATCACCGAGACTTTTAAGGAAAGTGTTAATGATATCATCATCATCATAAACTATTCCCATAAAGGACAATTTGCTTGTGATGCCAAGTTTGCTTCTCACCCAACTTAGCTTTTCATTGGGAAGAGCTTTGAACACAGCATACTCATGCAAGAGTTGCTTCTTCTTCTCTGAGGCAGTATCATCATTGCCACCATAATTGACTTGAAGGGCTGCCCAAAGCTCTCTGGCAGATTCAAAGCCTCTATACTTGTGCTGATTTGCTGGTCCCAAAGAAAGTTTGAGAATGCTTAGAGTCTTCATGTCATTCCTTCTTTTTGCAATGTCTTCAGTTGCAACAACTCTTCCATCTGAAGGTCTTTCTTTTCGATCCTCTTCGATTGAGCCTAGAGTTAATCTTACAACAATAGCAGCAGCAATCCTAACAGCCTTATCGAATGTGTTTCAATATTCAAAAATTTCCCATAGAGTGTGATCATGGATTTGAAGATACTGCTCAAAATTAAACTTCTATAGCTCAAAGTTGTCAGGGTCTAGCATGGGGATTTTTAGATTGTGACTAGAGGAGGAGGTAATCTCTGGTGTAGACATTATGTCTGGTTTTTAGGGTTTTGTGTTCTTTATATCAAAGTACCTCAACAAGCTCTGATACCACTTGTTGATCCCAAACTTAGATCGATTTAGCTTTGTGTAAACGAGAATGAATCAAGTTAAACACTTAGAGAAACTTTGTTGTATATGAAACAATCTAAGTATTATGCGGAATTAATACTTAGAACAAGAAGACACAAACAGAATAGATCAAACTTTCACTTTGATTGATGATTGAACTTGTGTACAATGAAAGTGTAAAACATATATTAAACTAAAACCTAAAGGCCTCCTTTTATAGAATAAGGAACCTTGTACAAGAGTCTACGTATCAACTATTTTAGGTAAAGATAAACATAAGAAATATATTGTCGAACATATCTTTACTAGAAACATAAAACGTGTAGACTAAGTATTCTATCAGTGCTTGACTTCTTCTCATCAGCGCTTGATTTCTTCTTGTCAAAGCTTGTTCTGTCAACGCTTGATTTCTTCATATCAACGTCCAATTTCCTCTTGTCAGCGTCTAAGTGTCTTGGCTCATTTTATTCCCAACAGGACATACCTACGGAGGTTTTTCTGGATCTCCAAACTTTCCCTAAGGACCAATGAATGCGGGGATCGTGTCGAGCTCATGTCTCGGTTAACAAAAACGAGGTGCCTTATGGGGGAGTCTGTAATAACTAGAGCCGAGGTCACTTACCTTACCCTAAATTACGCTTATTTTTGAAATTTTTAATAAATTTTATTTGCTATATATTTTATCATTTTGGTTGAAACCGATATTTGAGGCCATAATTTTGACGATTGACGATTTAAAAAGAACGATGACGACTACGATCCCGATGGATGCCCAAATTTCTATGTTTATTGTTGTTTTATCGATATTATAATTTTTCGAGAATTATACTTTCGGTTCGTGTTAAGTTGAGTCGGGTGAGTTTTATTGCTTTCCGGGTACATTTAAATTGTCCTAAAAGTATTTTGGAGTGTTCGGGATGATCCCCGACTCCTGTAAAAATATTCCAAAATGACTAGTGAGTCATTCCCGTAAACTTGTGAGGTCGTTTTCATTTAAGGACAAAAGAAAGCCAATATTGCACATAAGGGCCTCCAAAAATTTCAAAATGGAAACAAACACACACACAACACATTTCACTTCAAAAGATTTTCACCATCCCTCTCTTTTCTCTCTTTAGGCCGACGGCCAAAAACCACCACCACCACCATTTATTTTTTTCTAGCTTGTTTTGATCAAAAGTAAGTTTAGACCACATCTAGTTACATCATTCCCATTCTTTTCATGTACTTTAATCACACATGCATCCATAAAATTTTTTCCAAGAATCAATGGATTTTTCAAAAATTGTTTGATGTTAATTGGATGAATGCATGTCTAATTCATGTATAGTGGATGTGTAATCACTCAACAAACCAACCAAAATCAATTTGGTTGGGGGGTTTTGATCACCCACACCCCACGACACAAAGGGGGTGTTTGGTAGATCGTGGTGATTGTTGTTTTGCTTATGGATTATGTGTTTATTCTTGTTTTTAGATGTTTTTGAATGGGTAAAACCCATTGCATGTTTGATTTAGTGTTTGGGTTTATGATGGATTTAATAAATAGGGTGTTTAGGACTGATTAGTATGGTTAGGTATGGTTAGGAGTGATTAGGTTGAGGTCTAGTGTCGATAAATTGGATTGGAAACGAGCGTTGGATTGATTTTGGGATAGGTAATTTTAGGCAGAATGTTTGGGATGTTTTTATAAAAATTAATTTGTAAACAGGTCATGTGACTAGGATATAGTTGTAGATCGTCTTCTTAGCTTCGATTTGGTATAATATAGAGCTTACGACTCTTAACGAGTCAAAAGTTATGATGTTTTGAAAATCGTGTACCGGGAGATGAGAAACTACATAATCCGAAATTATGTTTGGTTTTAGGTCAAATCCCGGGGACCATAGATATAGTTTGGTAAATGGTTAAAGGTTGATTTTTGGTCTCAAAACTGCATATGTGAGTCTATTATTAGACTTAGGTGTCAAATGGGTCAATGGTATATTTCAAATGGGTCAAATGAGTCCGACTTGGTCAAAGTGCAAATTCAGTCCAAAAATCGTAGGTTTAGTAAAGTGTTGAGTAACGGGTCGTAAAAGCGAAAACTTTTAATGGGATTAAAAACGTGTTTTCTACAGTACTTAAGGTATTTTTGAGAATTTTCCCAAATTTTATAAAAAGGGTTAAGTCTAGTAAAACAGCTCATACTTTTGGTAAGTATCGGCGAAAAATGTGAAAAGAGTAATAACGTTAATAATATGGACGAATAGTATAAAACGAGTAACACTTATTTGTTTGGTTTTGGCGTGAGTTGTAATTATCACAATTGACTAATATGTATGTATTATATACAGTACTTAAGGTTAATAAATGAGATTACTCATTACGCTTTATTAGTTTGATAGGTGTTGATTTTCCCGGGCATCCTCATCATCGTCAGTGATCGTCACTCGAATCGTCGACTACTTTATATATAAGGTGTGAATTCATAGCCTCGCTTACTATTGTTTTAAATTGTTTTACCCGCGAGGGAAATGCATGCTAGTTTTCCAAAATGAACATATGTCATGAATGATTGTTGGACCCGAATGTTGCCTTAGAAATTGTGTTGAGTACCTAGTTGCAAAAGGCCCTAATTTCATGAACTATTAACTATTGTTTAATCCTAGCGTGGATTGAAAATAGCCGCTTATACAATTGGTAGTACTATGGGGTTGACGACCCTATCCGAGACGAGGGCTAGTGCGTTGAGTACCCCCTGCGGACGGATAACTTGTGATAAGAGATAAGGTATAATTGCAACTGATGCCTTTAGAAGGGGCACTGGTTTCATCTGAGGCAGTATCATCATTGCCACCATAATTGACTTGAAGGGCTGCCCAAAGCTCTCTGGCAGATTCAAAGCCTCTATACTTGTGCTGATTTGCTGGTCCCAAAGAAAGTTTGAGAATGCTTAGAGTCTTCATGTCATTCCTTCTTTTTGCAATGTCTTTAGTTGCAACAACTCTTCCATCTGAAGGTCTTTCTTTTCGATCCTCTTCGATTGAGCCTAGAGTTAATCTTACAACAATAGCAGCAGCAATCCTAACAGCCTTATCGAATGTGTTTCAATATTCAAAAATTTCCCATAGAGTGTGATCATGGATTTGAAGATACTGCTCAAAATTAAACTTCCATAGCTCAAAGTTGTCAGGGTCTAGCATGGGGATTTTTAGATTGTGACTAGAGGAGGAGGTAATCTCTGGTGTAGACATTATGTCTGGTTTTTAGGGTTTTGTGTTCTTTAGATCAAAGTACCTCAACAAGCTCTGATACCACTTGTTGATCCCAAACTTAGATCGATTTAGCTTTGTGTAAACGAGAATGAATCAAGTTAAACACTTAGAGAAACTTTGTTGTATATGAAACAATCTAAGTATTATGCGGAATTAATACTTAGAACAAGAAGACACAAACAGAATAGATCAAACTTTCACTTTGATTGATGATTGAACTTGTGTACAATGAAAGTGTAAAACATATATTAAACTAAAACCTAAAGGCCTCTTTTTATAGAATAAGGAACCTTGTACAAGAGTCTACGTATCAACTATTTTAGGTAAAGATAAACATAAGAAATATATTGTCGAACATATCTTTACTAGAAACATAAAACGTGTAGACTAAGTATTCTATCAGTGCTTGACTTCTTCTCATCAGCGCTTGATTTCTTCTTGTCAAAGCTTGTTCTGTCAACGCTTGATTTCTTCATATCAACGTCCAATTTCCTCTTGTCAGCGTCTAAGTGTCTTGGCTCATTTTATTCCCAACAGGACATACCTACGGAGGTTTTTCTGGATCTCCAAACTTTCCCTAAGGACCAATGAATGCGGGGATCGTGTCGAGCTCATGTCTCGGTTAACAAAAACGAGGTGCCTTATGGGGGAGTCTGTAATACCTAGAGCCGAGGTCACTTACCTTACCCTAAATTACGCTTATTTTTGAAATTTTTAATAAATTTTATTTGCTATATATTTTATCATTTTGGTTGAAACCGATATTTGAGGCCATAATTTTGACGATTGACGATTTAAAAAGAACGATGACGACTACGATCCCGATGGATGCCCAAATTTCTATGTTTATTGTTGTTTTATCGATATTATAATTTTTCGAGAATTATACTTTCGGTTCGTGTTAAGTTGAGTCGGGTGAGTTTTATTGCTTTCCGGGTACATTTAAATTGTCCTAAAAGTATTTTGGAGTGTTCGGGATGATCCCCGACTCCTGTAAAAATATTCCAAAATGACTAGTGAGTCATTCCCGTAAACTTGTGAGGTCGTTTTCATTTAAGGACAAAAGAAAGCCAATATTGCACATAAGGGCCTCCAAAAATTTCAAAATGGAAACAAACACACACACAACACATTTCACTTCAAAAGATTTTCACCATCCCTCTCTTTTCTCTCTTTAGGCCGACGGCCAAAAACCACCACCACCACCATTTATTTTTTTCTAGCTTTTTTTGATCAAAAGTAAGTTTAGACCACATCTAGTTACATCATTCCCATTCTTTTCATGTACTTTAATCACACATGCATCCATAAAATTTTTTCCAAGAATCAATGGATTTTTCAAAAATTGTTTGATGTTAATTGGATGAATGCATGTCTAATTCATGTATAGTAGATGTGTAATCACTCAACAAACCAACCAAAATCAATTTGGTTGGGGGGTTTTGATCACCCACACCCCACGACACAAAGGGGGTGTTTGGTAGATCGTGGTGATTGTTGTTTTGCTTATGGATTATGTGTTTATTCTTGTTTTTAGATGTTTTTGAATGGGTAAAACCCATTGCATGTTTGATTTAGTGTTTGGGTTTATGATGGATTTAATAAATAGGGTGTTTAGGACTGATTAGTATGGTTAGGTATGGTTAGGAGTGATTAGGTTGAGGTCTAGTGTCGATAAATTGGATTGGAAACGAGCGTTGGATTGATTTTGGGATAGGTAATTTTAGGCAGAATGTTTGGGATGTTTTCATAAAAATTAATTTGTAAACAGGTCATGTGACTAGGATATAGTTGTAGATCGTCTTCTTAGCTTCGATTTGGTATAATATAGAGCTTACGACTCTTAACGAGTCAAAAGTTATGATGTTTTGAAAATCGTGTACCGGGAGATGAGAAACTACATAATCCGAAATTATGTTTGGTTTTAGGTCAAATCCCGGGGACCATAGATATAGTTTGGTAAATGGTTAAAGGTTGATTTTTGGTCTCAAAACTGCATATGTGAGTCTATTATTAGACTTAGGTGTCAAATGGGTCAATGGTATATTTCAAATGGGTCAAATGAGTCCGACTTGGTCAAAGTGCAAAGTCAGTCCAAAAATCGTAGGTTTAGTAAAGTGTTGAGTAACGGGTCGTAAAAGCGAAAACTTTTAATGGGATTAAAAACGTGTTTTCTACAGTACTTAAGGTATTTTTGAGAATTTTCCCAAATTTTATAAAAAGGGTTAAGTCTAGTAAAACAGCTCATACTTTTGGTAAGTATCGGCGAAAAATGTGAAAAGAGTAATAACGTTAATAATATGGACGAATAGTATAAAACGAGTAACACTTATTTGTTTTGTTTTGGCGTGAGTTGTAATTATCACAATTGACTAATATGTATGTATTATATACAGTACTTAAGGTTTATAAATGAGATTACTCATTACGCTTTATTAGTTTGATAGGTGTTGATTTTCCCGGGCATCCTCATCATCGTCAGTGATCGTCACTCGAATCGTTGACTACTTTATATATAAGGTGTGAATTCATAGCCTCGCTTACTATTGTTTTAAATTGTTTTACCCGCGAGGGAAATGCATGCTAGTTTTCCAAAATGAACATATGTCATGAATGATTGTTGGACCCGAATGTTGCCTTAGAAATTGTGTTGAGTACCTAGTTGCAAAAGGCCCTAATTTCATGAACTATTAACTATTGTTTAATCCTAGCGTGGATTGAAAATAGCCGCTTATACAATTGGTAGTACTATGGGGTTGACGACCCTATCCGAGACGAGGGCTAGTGCGTTGAGTACCCCCTGCGGACGGATAACTTGTGATAAGAGATAAGGTATAATTGCAACTGATGCCTTTAGAAGGGGCACTGGTTTCATCTGAATCACGCCGGTAATTATTACGCGGGTGATTGAGTTAACGGATTAGTGTCATGAGCTTAAACACAATTGTCATAACCTTGAAAATAGATTGTTTGATCGACAAGTCTATGAATGATCGTGAATGATTTTTATAACACATATGTTCAAATGAGATTGTAAAACCTATGAATTCCACTCAACATTATTTGTTGACCAAATTTAGCATGTATTTCAGGTAACTGATGAAGTGTAGCATGGAGCATGCCTTGGATGGGAGTTGTGTGTGGCTTGGCGTCTACTTGTTTTTTCACCCAATTCTTAACTTGAATATTTTAAACTTTATGTCATGTTGTGAAAAATTGTATCTTTTGGGGGTTGAGATTCATGGGGACCGAAACGCTAACTCTGTGTTGTATCATTTGGGTTGGAAAAGTGTAGACATGTATGTTTTTAACAATGTCTAATTTAAGTTAAAACTTTTACGTCTCTTTGGAGTCGTTTGATATATCTTGTGTCCGCTGCGCATAGCATTTGGTGGGGTGTTAGAGATTGGTATCAGAGCCATGAGTTATAAAGAACTAGGTCGTTTTGAAAATTCCTAAACTATAACTTTTGGTGTCGTAAGAAATTGTCCAAGCACACAACTATCTTGCATGGCTCCGGTAAGGTTTATTTTTGTATTCATGGTATTGATGTATACTTTTGAGTTGAAGTATATATGTGGGTATTTATTACGTAGATATTGAACTACTATATGTAAACGTTGGAATTGTACGTGGAGTACTCGATACCGTAATTCTTGTATTACATATGCATGAGCATCATATTATCGCATTTTGGGCATGTGTACCACCTTTGCATTGCATTTGCATGCATGTATTTATAAATATTGAAGAGTAATCTTACGTACCCTCCAAAATTCTCTGTTATTGCAGGAGTGGCCGAGGTACCGCCTAACAGAAATGGAGACGAATATGTCGTAGGACACGAAGGGGGAAATGTTGGAACAGCTGCTGAAGGACAAGCCGAGACGAACAATGTGCAAGCCCAGGACCCCTACCAAAGGAGAACTACTTTCCCCAGGCCTACTCGTATTTCTCATCTGATTGGTATGCTAGGTATCCCTAGAAGTTCCGACGCTGCAGCGAGCGCTAATTCTCTTCATCAGGACATCGCAAGAGTTATCTGCCCCGGCCCAAGAGCTTATCGTGACGTTCCGCTTGTTGTGAGAAGATTGGATGGATCGATGTACGAGCAGTACATAGTGGAAACTAGAGTAATCAAGAGATTCGACAAGAATTAGAGGGCCCACCAGAGGTTGTTGGCAAGAACTTCAAGGATTGAATTTGATGGAGTGGCAAACAAGAGTGATATCAACAGTCTGAGATCGATGATTGCGAACCTGAGTGCTAGTCTTGAGCAAGTTAGGGAGGATCAAGCGAGGTTCACTAGGATGCAAAGTTGGGAGCATCGAGTTAGAGCATCCCTGCCACCAGATTGGAGATTTGTAGATGACTTGGAAATGGAGGCTAATGATTTTATGTTCCAGCCACCTGCCAAAGGTGTGTGTATCACTGTAGGAAATCAGGTAGCAATGGAGTGTGGATCTACTTCTGGGACGAAGAAGGCAACTGAGTGTGGGCCGAATGACAAAGGAAAGAGAAAGATGGACGAAGAGCACGAGGAAGACAGTGACGAAGAGACCGAGGAGGATGAAGATGAACCGCCATCCAAGAGGTCGTGTGGATCACCACATGACTAGTTGCTTGTATTTTACTCTATCTTTGATCGTTGTATTCGAACTATTTTAGACTTTTGTATGATGGTATTGTGACGAAAAACTTGATGACTTAAGTTTTATGGTGAATGGTTGTAGTGGCAATACTTGTCATAATTTTGGTTGATTTATCAATACAATCCATGTTTGCCTTTCATGATCTGTGATATGTCTTTAATTTGCTCTTTTGTGATGTGAATTGATGAATATTGGTAACCTTGTAGTGATGTGTCATTGTACTTATATTATGTCTTGAAAGAGAAATCCATCTTAATCTCGATGTGTATACTTACATTGTTTTTCTATTTTCCCTGTCTTTGCAGAGAGGTGTACTTGAGAATTCACCATGCCTCCAAAGCTAACAGCTAACCGTGTGAACACAATGATTCAAGAAGCCATTGCAAATGCAGTCCAAGCGGATCGTGGAAACCGAAACCCAGATCAAGGTGGAAACGCAGGAAGACAACAAGCCCCGAGGGAGTGTACTTATGCTGGTTTTATGAAATGCGATCCCACGCAGTTTCGTGGAACTGTCGGAGCCCTAGATCTCAGAAGGTGGTTAGAGAAGATCGAAAGTACTTTTGAGATTAGCGGATGTTCAGAAGCAAATAAAGTCAAGTTTGCAGCTGCCACTTTTCTTGATGACGCCTTGAGTTGGTGGAACAATCAAGTATCCACTGTTGGATTAGCAGTAGCAAATGCGAGGACTTGGACTGCTACTAAGGCTCTTTTGACCAAAAAGTTCTGTCCCGAAGAGGAACTGGGTCAACTGGAAGATGAGTTAAGGCATTTGACTTTGAGGAACAATGATATTACAGCGTATACAAGGAGGTTTAATGAATTGAGCCTTTTATGTCCCGACGCCTTTGTTGATGATAACAAGAAGATGAAGCAGTACATCAAGGGTTTGTCAAGTAATATCAAGGGTGAGACGACTTCATCTAAGCCTGGGTCATTCGATGAAGCAGTCCAAATGGCTCACGCGCTAATGGATGTCAAATTACAAGATAAGAAGGACTTCATTGCTGAAGGAAACAAGAGAAAGTGGGAGGCAGCTCAGAGTAATCAATCCCAAGGTCAAAGTCGAGGAGGAAACCGTAACAACCAAGGTCAGAACCGCAATCAGCAGTTCAACCAGAGAAGAAATGATGGGATGAGGGCTGTCACTAACCCTAGAGGAGCGAAGGTGAATCCCCACTGTGGTCGATGTAATTTGTACCATGTAGGGAGTTGCCCACCTGCGTGTGGCAAGTGCGGAAAAGCGGGTCATAGGATGTTAGATTGCCGAGCTAAAGGGGTAGCTACTGGGGCAAATGCCACGAAGGTGATGGTTTGCTTCAGATGTGGAGAAAGAGGGCATAAGCAGGGGAATTGCCCGAAGGCTGGAAACTATCAAGGAGGTAATAATGCTGCGGCTGTGTATCGAGTAGGGACGGCTGATAAACCACAAGGCCTTAACGTGGTTACCGGTACGTTTCTGCTAGACGCTTGTTATGCTAGTATATTGTTTGATTCTGGTTCCGACAAGAGTTTCGTAGATGTTAAATTTAGTCGTTATATCGATAGAGAACCGGTATTGTTAACGACTTGTTATAACGTAGAATTAGCCGATGGGAAGATCGTTAGTACAAATTCTATACTGAAAGGGTGTACCTTGAAGATAGGAAATTACGCTTTTGAAATCGACTTAATGCCCATAGAGCTAGGATCATTCGATGTGATCGTTGGAATGGATTGGCTGATGGCGCATAGTGCCGTGATCGTCTGTGGAGAAAGATTAGTTCAGATCCCGCTGAGGAATAGAGTCTTGACTGTGAAGGGAGATGAATGCACTTCTCGTTTGAAAGTGATATCTTGCTTGAAAATGATGAGATATGTAGAAGATGGATGTGATGTGTTTTTGGCACAAGTTTCTAGTGATGGTGACTTGGAGGCGAAGCTAGAAGAGGTACCTATAATTCGCGAATATCCGGAGGTTTTTCCAGACGAGTTGCCGGGTTTACCACCCACCCGTGAAGTCGAATTTCGAATCGATTTGATGCCGGGAGCTGCACCAGTTGCTCGTGCACCCTATCGATTAGCACCATCAGAGTTAAAGGAGTTATCGGATCAACTGAAGGAGTTGATGGATAAGGGATTTATTCGACCGAGCTCATCACCATGGGGAGCGCCAGTGTTGTTTGTGAAGAAGAAAGATGGGTCATTTCGGATGTGTATTGACTATAGAGAGCTCAACAAGCTGACAGTTAAGAATCGGTATCCATTGCCGAGGATTGACGATTTGTTTGATGAATTACAAGGTTCCTGTGTATACTCAAAGATCGACTTGAGGTCAGGGTATCATCAACTGCGTGTGAGGGAGGAGGATATCCCTATAACTTCCTTTCGTACGCGGTATGGACACTTCGAATTTCGAGTGATGCCTTTTGGGCTAACAAACGCGCCTGCAGTATTCATGGACCTTATGAATCGAGTATGCAAGTCGTATCTAGATAAGTTTGTCATTGTTTTTATCGATGATATTCTTATTTACTCTAAGAGTAAGGAAGAGCACGAGAAGCACCTGAGAAAGATATTGGATTTGCTGATGAAAGAAAAGTTGTATGCGAAGTTCTCGAAGTGTGAGTTTTGGTTAGAGTCTGTGCAATTCCTTGGTCACGTAATTGATAGCAAAAGAATTCGCGTGGATCCTGCCAAAGTCGAAGCAATCAGGGAATGGTCGGTACCGACAACGCCGACTGAAGTTCGAAAATTCCTTGGTTTGGCTGGGTATTATCGGAGATTCATTGAAGGATTTTCGTTGATTGCGAAGCCATTGACAAAGCTTACGGAGAAGAATAGGGTGTATGAATGGGGAGATGAGGAGGAATTCGCTTTCAAAGCACTCAAGGATAAGTTATGTTCTGCACCGATATTGTCATTACCAGAAGGAACCGAAGACTTTGTAGTGTATTGTGACGCATCTCGTAAGGGTTATGGAGCTGTGTTGATGCAGCGTGAGAAGGTGATTGCTTATTGAGGAAGAATGAAGAAAACTACACGACGCATGATTTGGAATTAGGAGCTGTGGTTTTTGCGCTGAAATTGTGGAGACATTACTTGTATGGGACGAAGTGTGTTGTATTCACCGACCACAAGAGTTTGCAGCACATTTTAGACCAAAAGGAGTTGAACATGAGACATAGGCGATGGGTAGAATTACTGAGTGATTATGAATATGAGATTCGCTACCATCCTGGCAAGGCGAAAGTCGTAGCAGATGCACTTAGTAGGAAGGATCGAGAGAAACCTTTGAGAGTCAGAGCTTTAGTGATGACTGAGAGTGTTGATTTAACCGAAACAATACTGAAGGCTCAAGAGAGGGGATTAATGAAAGAGAATGTTGATGCTGAGAACTTGGGAAGAATGTTGAAACCTCTTTTTGTGGTTAGGTCAGACTGGATGAGATATTTCGAGAATCGGATTTGGTTACCGTTGTGTCAATCCGAGGAAGGAAAGCCTGGAGTACGAGATTTGATTATGAACGAGTCTCATAAGTCGAAGTACTCGATACATCCTGGATCGGATAAGATGTATCATGACCTGAAGAAAGTCTATTGGTGGCCGAATATGAAGGCGGATATTGCTCGTTACGTTAGTAAGTGTTTGACTTGTGCGAAGGTTAAAGCCGAACATAAGAAGTCGTCTGGGCTGTTGGTACAACCAGAGATCCCATAATGGAAATGGGAGAGGATCGCTATGGATTTCATGACGGGTTTACCCAGAACTCCTAGTGGATGCGATATGATTTGGGTAATAGTGGATAGATTGACGAAATCTGCTCACTTCTTACCTATGAAAAAGACGAACAGTATGGAGAAGCTGACCAGTGTGTACGTGAAGGAGATCGTTTGCAGACATGGAGTACCTTTATCGATCATTTCGGATCGCGATAGTAGGTTTACTTCAGAATTTTGGAAATCACTTCAACGTGCGATGGGCACTGAATTGAGTTTCAGCACGGCTTATCACCCGGAGACTGATGACCAGAGTGAACGAACTATTCAGATGATGGAGGACATGCTCCGAGCATGCGTGATTAATTTTGGAGGAAGTTGGGAACGCCACTTGCCTTTAGTGGTGTTTTCGTATAATAATAGTTATCATGCGAGCATCAAGGATGCACCATTCGAAGCGTTGTATGGAAGAAAGTGTAGATCGCCTGTTTGTTGGAGTGAAGTAGGGGAAAGTCAGTTGACTGGACCCGAAATGGTTTTGGAGACGACAGAGAATATTGTGAAAATCAAGAACCGATTACTTGCTGCAAGAAGCCGACAAAAGAGTTATGCCGATAACAGAAGAAAACCGTTGGAATTTGAAGTCGGAGATATGGTTATGCTTAAGGTTTCGCCGTGGAAGGGTGTGATTCGTTTTGGGAAGAAAGGAAAGTTGAGTCCGAGGTATATTGGACCATTAAGATTGTTAAACGAATTGGACCGGTAGCGTATAAGTTAGAGTTGCCGAGCGAGCTTAGTGCTATTCACGACACATTTCACGTATCAAATTTGAAGAAGAGTTTGGCGGATAAGGAATTGGTGATTCCTTTGGACGAGATTCAACTGGACGACAAAATGCATTTCGTGGAAGAACCCGTGGAAATTATGGACCGACAGGTCAAGAGGCTGAAGCATAGTAGAATTCCCATTGTGAAGGTTCGATGGAATTCTAGGCGTGGACCGGAATACACTTGGGAACGTGAGGACTTTTTCAAGGAAAGGTATCCTCATCTGTTCCAGCGGCACGAAATGTGAGTATAAGAAGAGTCGAGCGCCGGAACGTCGCTCTCTTTAAGGAGGGGTGGATGTAATACCTAGAGCCGAGGTCACTTAGCTTACGCTAAATTACACTTATTTTTGAAATTTTTAATAAATTTTATTTGCTATATATTTTATCATTTTGGTTGAAACCGATATTTGAGGTCATAATTTTGACGATTGACGATTTAAAAAGAACGATGACGACTACGATCCCGATGGATGCCCAAATTTCTATGTTTATTGTCGTTTTATCGATATTATAATTTTTCGAGAATTTTACTTTCGGTTCGTGTTAAGTTGAGTCGGGTGAGTTTTATTTCTTTCCGGGTACATTTAAATTGTCCTAAAAGTATTTTGGAGTGTTCGGGATGATCCCCGACTCCCGTAAAATTTTTCCAAAATGACTAGTGAGTCATTCCCGTAAACTTGTGAGGTCGTTTTCATTTAAGGACAAAAGAAAGCCAATATTGCACATTAGGGCCTCCAAAAATTTCAAAATGGAAACAAACACACACACAACACATTTCACTTCAAAAAAATTTCACCATCCCTCTCTTTTCTCTCTTTAGGCCGACGGCCAAAACCCACCACCACCACCATTTATTTTTTTCTAGCTTGTTTTGATCAAAAGTAAGTTTAGACCACATCTAGTTACATCATTCCCATTCTTTTCATGTACTTTAATCACACATGCATCCATAAAATTTTTTCCAAGAATCAATGGATTTTTCAAAAATTGTTTTGATGTTAATTGGATGAATGCATGTCTAATTCATGTATAGTGGATGTGTAATCACTCAACAAACCAACCAAAATCAATTTGGTTGGGGGTTTTTGATCACCCACACCCCACGGCACAAAGGGGGTGTTTGGTGGATCTTGGTGATTGTTGTTTTGCTTATGGATTATGTGTTTATTCTTGTTTTTAGATGTTTTTGAATGGGTAAAACCCATTGCATGTTTGATTTAGTGTTTGGGTTTTATGATGGATTTGATAAATATGGTGTTTAGGACTGATTAGTATGGTTAGGTATGGTTAGGAGTGATTAGATTGAGGTCTAGTGTCGATAAATTGGATTGGAAACGAGCGTTGGATTGATTTTGGGATAGGTAATTTTAGGCAGAATGTTTGGGATTTTTTCATAAAAATTAATTGGTAAACATGTCATGTGACTAGGATATAGTTGTAGAGCGTCTTCTTAGCTTCGATTTGGTATAAGATAGAGCTTACGACTCTTAACGAGTCAAAAGTTATGATGTTTTGAAAATCGTGTACCGGGAGATGAGAAACTACATAATCCGAAATTATGTTTGGTTTTAGGTCAAATCCCGGGGACCATAGATATAGTTTGGTAAATGGTTAAAGGTTTATTTTTGGTCTCAAACCTACATATGTGAGTCTATTAGTAGACTTAGGTGTCAAATGGGTCAATGGTATATTTTAAATGGGTCAAATGAGTCCGACTTGGTCAAAGTGCAAATTTAATCCGAAAAACGTAGGTTTAGTAAAGTGTTGAGTAACAGGTCGTAAAAGCGAAAACTTTTAATGGGATTAAAAAAGTGTTTTCTACAGTACTTAAGGTATTTTTGAGAATTTTCCCAAATTTTATAAAAAGGGTTAAGTCTAGTAAAACAGCCCATACTTTTGGTAAGTATCGGCGAAAAATGTGAAAAGAGTAATAACGTTAATAACATGGACGAATAGTATAAAACGAGTAACACTTATTTGTTTGGTTTTGGCGTGAGTTGTAATTATCACAATTGACTAATATGTATGTATTATATACAGTACTTAAGGTTTATAAATGAGATTACTCATTACGCGTTATTGGTTTGATAGGTGTTGATTTTCCCGGGTATCCTCATCATCGTCAGTGATCGTCACTCGAATCGTTGACTACTTTATATATAAGGTGTGAATTTATAGCCTCGCTTACTACTGTTTTAAATTGTTTTACCCGCGAGGGAAATGCATGCTAGTTTTCCAAAATGAACATATGTCATGAATGATTGTTGGCCCCGAATGTTGCCTTAGAAATTGTGTTGAGTACCTAGTTGCAAAAGGCCCTAATTTCATGAACTATTAACTATTGTTTAATCCTAGCGTGGATTGAAAATAGCCGCTTATACAATTGCTAGTACTATGGGGTTGACGACCCTATCCAAGACGAGGGCTAGTGCGTTGAGTACCCCCTGTGGACGGATAACTTGTGATAAGAGATAAGGTATAAATGCAACTGATGCCTTTAGAAGGGGCACTGGTTTCATCTGAATCACGCGGGTAATTATTACGCGGGTGATTGAGTTAACGGATTAGTGTCATGATCTTAAACACATTTGTCATAACCTTGAAAATAGATTGTTTGATCGACAAGTCTATGAATGATCGTGAATGATTTTTATAACACATATGTTCAAATGAGATTGTAAAACCTATGAATTCCACTCAACATTATTTGTTGACCAAATTTAGCATGTATTTCAGGTAACCGATGAAGTGTAGCATGGAGCATGCCTTGGATGGGAGTTGTGTGTGGCTTGGCGTCTACTTGTTTTTTTTCACCCAATTCTTAACTTGAATATTTTTAACTTTATGTCATGTTGTGAAAAATTGTATCTTTTGGGGGTTGAGATTCATGGGGACCGAAACGCTAACTCTGTGTTGTATCATTTGGGTTGGAAAACTGTAGACATGTATGTTTTTAACAATGCGTAATTTAAGTTAAAACTTTTACGTCTCTTTGGAGTCGTTTGATATATCTTGTGTGCGATGATAACTGCCTAGCACCCAAATGTTGTAGTTCCGCTGCGCATAGCATTTGGTGGGGTGTTAGAGAGTCCCATACATTCTATCTTCTTTCCATTTTCTAACACTAATAAGGCTTGATCTTTTCAAGCTCGTGCTCGTGTTTTGTTGTGATGTGAATCTTAGGTATGACCCTAATTATTGAAGACTCTCATGTTTGGTTTTTGCCCGGTCCACTCGAGCATCCATACTTTGATTGTCAAATGGGGAATTTGCTATCCTTTGATTTTTATCGACTAACGTTTTATCTTAAAGCATAATTAATAAACGGCTTATAGATTTGTGTACTCTTACCATGTTAGGACTTTTGCATTCGACTCTTTGTGTTCTAGCAAGGGGTGCTACTCTTGAGCTAGGAAACATTGAGGACAATGTTTGGTTTTAGCATGGGGGAGTCAATCGATATAATCGCTTGCACTTGCTTTTGTCGTGTTCTTACGTAATCGTTTTTTCTCATTTTTCATAAAAAAAATAAATTTTTAGTGCAAATTTTGTGTTTAATAATAAAGAAAATAAGTGTTTTTGACACAAATGTAGGCTTTCTGTTGGTGAAAATAAGAATAGTTTTTGACTCGACCAGTTTTTACCTTAGCTCATTCCTTAACATGTTTAAATCAAGTTTTGCTAGACTTTTCTATAGGGAAGTTTAAAATGCGAAAGTCTTAACTCATACGGGTTTAAGAACAAGAACTTTTCGCAAGTTCCTATAATTGTATCTTAGAAAGTCATTTATCAAGGGAACTTTAAAACGCAAATTCTAAACTTGAAAAATTCCAAGAAGATGCAAGATCCTATAGATGACTTGAAAACCCAAAACTTTGATTTAATATGGTCTTAATTTAGACTTGCAATTCTAAGTATCCATTAGTCTCACATCTTTGAGATTTTACAATATGAAGAACAAGAGATGATAGAGTTGAAACATAAGTTTTGAGGTTAAGTCTTCCTTTTATAAGTTTTTTGTGTATGGGTTTTTCTCCTCGAATTTAATTTTCACGCTTGAAATATTTAATTGTTTAATAAATGAAGTTTTTAGTGGTTTGGGTTCAATATCTTAACTCTTAACTCCTTCTTTTTCTTCCCTTGTAATTAAAGTAAGAAGACATTGAGGGTGTCAGCGTCATGGACTTTTGATCATGGGATTGCTGAATTTGGCTTATTATATATCATAAAGAAAAAAGAATAAATAAAAACATGTTCTCTATGAGCCTTCGGGTGGGTGTCATGTAGCGCTAGCCTTGCCATTAGAGCCTTAGGGTGTATGGCATGGTGAAGTGTTTAAAAAAAATTGCTTCATCATTATGAGCCTTAGGTTGTATGATGAATGTTAATTCCATTGTTTATGTCCAAGAAGCCTTAGGGTGTGGATCATAGATAAGGAGCGTTTTTACATCTTAAAGAGCCTCAAGGTGTATGATGTAAATGTTGTTAACTCCATTAATAAAGTCAATTGGACTTTGGAGGAATAATTGTTGCTTTTAGTAGTCATATTAGCCAAATTTCGGATCCGGGAATTTATTCCTTAAATCGTGTTGTTAATCCCATTCTAATCCATAACACAATATTTAGAGAGATATTTAGAGAGAGAAAGAGAAGAAAAGTAGAGAGAAAAAGAAGAGAGAATGTGGAAGGTTAATTTACTATAGAGAGAGAAAGTAAATGAGAACCAACACCCTCTTCCACACATGGAAGAGGGTATTATACCCACAAACCACATGGGCTTTCCATGGGCCGTGGGTTTTTTCCATGGGTCGGGTGTCACACCCCACCATGGCGGAATATGGGGTGCGACGTATGGATATAATCACAATAATAGCTTGTCTATAGACATAACTAAATGAAATGGAAATATCATAAATGGTGACACAATGTCATGAAGATATCACGAATAATGCAGGCGTCTAGGTAAGTAGGTAACAGGTCTACCTCTTACCAAAGACATACAATTAACAAATACAAACATATAGGTGTCTACAAAGTATCACTTAATCAAATATAAGTAAAAACGAAGAGGAAAGGGGGTTCCTCCAATGCAATCCTAAGCCTCCCAGCTAGCCACTCCTATTCTCACACTTAACCAAATTCTCACCTGAAAGAGACACTAAAACACGTCAACATAAAGTTGGTGAGAGTCATAGGTTTAGACTCCAACTCCAAATCAATTATAAGATGTAAATAACAACCATTAACAAAAGAAAATATGGACAATGTGCTACAATTATGTATTAACAACTAGCATTCAAGATTCACCAATCACCACAAATCCAAGGATCCAAGCCTTACCAATAACCACAATACCAAGGCTCCAAGCCATACCAATAATCATGGTCCCATAGGCGCCCATACACCTATGAACCAATCCCAAGGCCCCGCCTTGTCATCATCCCCTTGGTACCAAGTCAAACCACAATATATGAGACGGTACGTGTCCCCCCGATCAAAATCATAAACACAATCAAGAATCACATAGCAGTTAATCACATAAGTGTACACACAAGTTCATCACAAAACATAAAAACATTCACAACATTCTTTACAAAACCATACAGTGTCTCTTCCATCCCATCTGAAAGTCAAAACATCAAAAGATATGGGACTATGAAACTCATCTGAACAAGCTTCTTCAAATATCCGCTCTCTAGCAAAAATCTAAACACACAAACGTATACAATCAAGACATGAACCACATACCAAAATGGCTCACCAATCTATGATGGATATATAACCTTATCCTACCACTTAACCCCATTTATATGCCATATGCATCTCATTACATCCCTCTATAAAGCCTTTAACTTAGTTTAGTTCATAACTCGTCCCGTTAACATTTAACCCAAAACAGTCCCGTTTTTCATACTTCAAACTATGGGTCGACCACCCCCTTAACCAAAATAACATGCCGTGTAAAAGAAACCATATGCCCTTACGTGGGTTAGATAACTCTCACATTTGGACTCGATCTTAAAGCTAGAGGCCTCCATATATATATATATATATATATATATATATATATATATATATATATATATATATATATATATATATATATATATATATATATATATATATATATATATATATATATATATATATATATATATATATATATATATATATATATATATATATATATATATATATATATATATATATATATATATATATATATATATATATATATATATATATATATATATATACTTTTACCTATCCAGAATTTACTGATTTTGAACATATGAAAAGTTTGTTATGATCATAGGGTCTTACACTAACCCATTTGTTTAGCCCTCCTACATATCTTTTATTTAACATATAATATAATTATCATTTTCGTTTGAAGGTCCAATTATACTCCTAAGTACCCTAAACATCTTAAAACATTAATTTAAACCAGACTGATTTCAAAATTGTTTTGACCTCCGACTGTTGTAACCTGTTTTTGACCCACTTCCCCACCTCCAATTCAATTATAGTTTCTTGAATTTTGAAAGCCAATTCAATTACCTTTTCAGGGATATAAAAGTCGGAAATTAAAAGTTTGTAGAACTCTAGATATGATCAAAACAATGCACCAAAAATTCTGCCCAGTTTTTAATTACGAATTTAATTGAGTTAACCTAATTAATTATTCATAATTTATTTAATCACAAGCCCTAATTTATCTAATCATTATAATACCATTAATTCTCAGATTTTATTTTTTCCCTAACCCTAAATCCATCATAATTGATGTTTAAATGAATTAGAAACATGATTTAGTTAATAAAAACGTAATCAGAACATGATTTTTACCTCTAATCTTCAAAGGATTGATTTTTCTTGAAAACCCTAACCTCCATTGATGTATTTTCGACTGTATAACTGATATAAGTCGTTCATGGCCTTTAGGGGTCTTAATTTATATTAAAACACCTTTCCCAATCCAAATTTAAGGCTAAAACCAAAACTTTCCATATTTTCTAACCCCCTTCCACCAAATTGGCCCATAACCGACCCAAATAGCATTTTCTTTATTTTTATTATTTACTTTAAATTAACTATTAATTATCATTACCTTAAATAACCTTAATTTATTTCAGCTCCTAAAACCTCCAAAACCGCTAAACCGTAAAACTAGTCAATTTACGTGTATACCGTAAAAGACGTAAAAATATACAGTTTTATAAAAACTCTTAGAATATGAAATAAACTATATAAATAAGTTCTAAATGACTTAAAACCATCCCGTAAATTATTCCCGTGACTAATTACCTCATCCGAGACCTCTTAATGCTAAACCTTAAATCGTAAAAATACGATTTTCTATAATACATATACGTATACGTATACGTAAAACCATTAAATAACACCATCTTATTTCATAGTCACTACTATGTGAGCTCATGAACATAAAAACGTCACACATCATTTCACTCACAAGGTACCCCGTACCCGAAAACGATGTCCAAACCACACTCTATTCACACCAAATAACACATAAACACATAAAGACACATAATTTCACGAAATATGCCCAAAATAAAACTAAGTGACGAACCTTAAAACCCTAGTTGTCACATCACTTCCTCCTAATAGAAATCTCGTCCCGAGATTTACTCCTTAGGATCAAACACACAATCAACAAATCACATGAGGATACTTGTTCTAAATGAAATCCTCTCATTACCATGTGTACTTCACTTCATGTCTCAATTTACCACATATACTAACCAACAATATTAAAATTCATTCCCAAACTCCTGACCTCACAGCCCATAAATCTCACAAATGACTCTTTGATAAATCGAAGACTCTTATTAACACAAATCCCAAATAACCGTACATGCAAATATGCATTCTCAAACTACATTTCTCAATCTTAATACATGAAATATATCATGTACACCACTTAGTTCACCAGGTAATCCTTTACCCATAAGCTACTGGTCCGATCTTTCCAAAGATCATAAATGGACCTACAAAACTCGACATCAACTTTTCTCTTTTTACTAAAATATACCACCCGTTACTATGGGTGAAACTTCCTACATAACTATGTCACTAAACCCTAGTGGTTTCCTCCTTTTCAACATACCATCTCTTGTTGCTCTCATCCTTTCCACAAACACCATTTCCACATTAGTAGTCTCTTTCACCAATTTTAGTCCACCATAAGGTCAACTCACCCTATCCTTCCATATAGTGCCTCAAATGGCATTCATCGACTTCTAGTATGATAAATATCATTATATGAAAACTCAGACATCGCAAACGAGTTTCCCACCTCCCTCTAAATCAGTCACCCAAGCTCTCAACATGACTCCTATACTTGTAGCAATTTCTCACTTCGTCCATCCTTTTCCAATTAGCTGGATATACTCATATCCAACCATGTTCATTAACTACCTTTAGTCCGTACCCCCAAACTACTTAAAAATAACCCAATTTCCTTACACAAGTGACCTATGACGGTCTTTCACATATTCATTAGTTAGTTTTATCAACTATCATCAAAACCCATGTTACAACTACTTCTATCAAATTTGGATAGCTCATTAGTAGCACCCATACAATTCTTTTCTCACTTTCCACAATTAAAGATTTTTTTTATATACTTCTTTTTAATACCCAACACTTCCTTTATACCTACACAATGTCTTGCCTTCAAGGTCATAGTGCTCCTCAACTTGTCTCAGTTAGACCAAACCCTTAATCTCTGATGACACATCACATCTATAACTCCTCATCCATTCGATTATCAATACTAACCCTTCCAATCCAACAGTATCGGTCAGTGCCATTCCCCTTTCCACACTACAACAATATTAGCACGCTTTGTGCTTTAGTCTATTTATTAGGCTATACCAAAGTTTTACCTTCGGTTCCTATCTCGACCTATTTCATTCATGATTCGCATCTATCCACACTTCCTTCTTCTTCCGCAGCTAATGGCATACATCACGAGGTTATGCTTCACGTCTTTCAAATCATCTATACGTCAAAATTTTCCACATAGATTCACTTGTTTTCCTCACGACCAGTTCTCCTACTCCCTCCTAATAGGGACAAACTAGAGTTTCATGTGATTACATGCGGATCAAACTCTCATCTTATACCCATATTAGTTTCCATATGTCTAAACTAAGCCATATTCTAAATTCTTACTCAAGTCTCATACTTCTATTATGACCTTGCACCTAACATGAGGTACTTTCAATCATCAGTTTCTAAGAATACTTGGTTCTCTCCTTCCATGGTTCTCCCTAATTCCTACACTATCATGTCCAACCAAAATTTCTCACTCAATTCATCAACTCTATGGAAATCGTTAATTCATTGGATAATGCATAACTGTCTCTTCCAAAGATCCTTCATAAACACCTTCACTAAACTGACCCTATAATCACTTCTCTACGAACTTATTCCACTCAACTTCACTACTCATCCCTCGATATTGATTGACACGAAATTCTATCTTTGTGTAGTAATAAGTGTGTAAACACTTATCCTTTTGCCACAAAAATCAAGTAAAAACAAGACCTAATCATGTGTTTAATGTCGTAAATGTCGGAATTACGCGTGGTTTTGTGTTTTGTGTGATAAATAGGTACAAATGATTAAAAGAAGAGAAAACACGGGATTTCACGGTCAAATAATGAAGAAAAGTCCAAGAAAAAGACGAAGACAAAGTCAAAGACCAAAAGTGTGCCAAGTTCACGAAAACCGATGAAAAACCGTCATGAGAATGAAGAATAAGATCAAAGAGCCAAAATGAGTTCGACTTTAGCGGATTTTATCATTTGTCAACTCGATTCTATTTACGGACTCAAGTTTACGGCTAAGTGGGTCCCACATTTACTTATTGGGCCCAAAAAGCCCAATAAAGGATTAAACATTATTCATTTATGGAAAAATGGTCCATCAAGCCCATATTGCAAAATGAATTATACGAATTAGAAGATCTTAGGCCCAAGCCCAATAGTTGCACAAGTTTTTTTTTATTTTGGACGGGTAAGAGAAGTTTTCACTCGGTCAAAATTTTGCTGGTCAATCACACAAACAAAATTCATTTACACACCAAACTCACCCCCACGTGTCACCAGTTAACCGACCCTCCCCACTCACAATAATAAACAAATTATTTACTATCTCCCATTTTGACGATACAAACGATGTGTGTTTACCTTTCACCCTCACCCATTTTTCTCTCTCAACAAAGTTACACAGCCACCACTTTACCAAACCCTAATTCACTACAACCAATTTTACCCATAAAAATTAGGGGTTTTACTTAGAGCGTGTAATCCACGCGGGGGAATTAATTCCCCATTTTTAAGGAAGAGAAGGTATTGAGGGGATGCTACGTGGACAGTTTTGATTGGATGCTACACCTCATCTATCCAATCCAGCCAATCACAGGCCAAAGAAAAAGCACAACTAGCACACGGATGCCACGTTGGCAATCCGTGTGCTATTTGGAATCATCACAGCCGCAAGATCAAGGAAAGAGAGAGGGAATGAAGATTAAAGGCCAAGATCGCAAGCCGTGGTCACCAAGGATACCTAGAAGGTTAGGGGGATCCTTATATAAACCCCCCTGTTCACATGTAATGTTCATGCTTTTTCTTTATTTTTTAATTTTCAGAAAATTAGTTTAATAGATTTTTAATATTGTAATTTCTTTTTCCAAGTATTGTAAGTTTGATCTTAATTAATGAAAAGATAGTTTGTGTTTCAATCTCGTCTCATTTTAATTCCAGCACCTTTATTTCTCTTTAATTTGTTAAAAATATTGTGTTACTGTTCTCGTTTTAATATAAAAAATAAAATAAAAAATATATATATATAAAAATAAAATAAAGTGAAGTATAAATAAATTTTCCCCACTGGAAGATTTATAAAAAAAAAGGATCGAATAGTTTGTTTGGTATTGTTTGGTTCGAAGGTTGAAGTAGTTTCGGTTAAGTATTATTGGATTCGAAGCAATATGGTTTAAGTTGATGATTGATGATTGATTCAAGGAGGTGATTGTTTGGCGTTTGATTTCGGTTTAAAGCTCGCTCAGCGCGACGCTTCGTCTCAAAGGCTTTCGACACTAGGTTCTCGTCTCTTTTTAATTTTTATGTTAATATTTAGTTTATGTTTTATATGCTTGTTTAAATCTGCTTTAGTTGTTAGTACATTTGAATCTGCTTATTTGATATAATCTGCTTAAGTTTTTTTTTTTTAAGTTGTTCGAAACTGTTGGTTTTATTTGAGTTTATGTGGGTTTTGTCTAAAAGTCTATTTGAATCTGCTTGCGTTGCGATTGATGTTCGATTGCGGTTGTAGGAATAGTTTAGGTTACTGCTTATTTAGTTGTCAGTTTTTTTTAGTCTGCTTATAGGTTTTTAGAAAACTGATTATTAGCTTATATGTTTCCTGCTTAATTAATCTATCTTATTTGGTTGTCATTTATGCTTGTTTGGTTATAGCTTAATTAATCTAGATTTTAAGTCAGTTGGTTTTAGCTTATTGCTCGTGTGCTAATTTGATATACAGCTTATTTAGGTTGCATTTAGCTTACTTGTTTCTGCTTATTTGCCTGATCTTTGTTTTATTTTGCTAATATAACCTCAGACCCAATTGGTCTGAGGGTTTATTCTGTCCAAGAAAAAAAAAGTTCCAATAAAAAAGGGTAAAAATATATAGCATAATTTTGTCTGTCCTGGGACTCGAACCCAGGACCTCTCGCATAAAACCAACGTCCCACCCAACTCTGCTAGTGCTCTTTTTGTTAATTAGTTTGCGTAGGGTTATTAATATAGGATAGTAATTGTTGGCAGTTAATTTAAATTAAAATTAGTAAAGTTGAAGTTTAATTTATATTAATTAAAAAGCTTTGTTTAAATTCCGTTTTTATAAAAATTCTAAAAGACAAAAAAATATTTTAGTTACCTTTATAATTTAAAATTACATCTCATTTTAATTTTGTTTATTTAAAAATAGTTTTTATTTACATTATTTTAGAAATAGTTAAATTAATCTAGTTTTTTTTAAAAATTAAGTTTTTACATTAAGTTTTAAAAATAGTTTAATTAGATTTAAATTAGATTCATTTCAAATTAGATTTATTTTAAAAATAGTTTGTTTATTAAAATTAGTTTTAATTAGATTTTTAAATAGCTTTCATTTAAAATAGTTTTAATTGGTTTAATTTTTACATAGGTTTATATTTTCAATTAGTTTTAGAATAGATTTAATTAAATTAGTTTTTAATTTTAAATATAATTAGTTTAAAAAGACAACAAAATACGATTTACCAAAAACAAATATAATCTTACATTTTAATCGAAAATCAAATTCGAGTCGAATCGAGGAAAAACGAACATAATTTAAAGGACTAAAAATCATAGTTTCAAATTGGCGCCGCTGCCGCTTCGCTCGTACGATTGACGATTTTTTCGTGAAGACGTTTGGATTTTGGGATCCGTTCATTCTTTGAACGTTACGTTTCTTGCACACAAAATCAAAAACACAAAAAAATCAAAAACTTTAAAATACAAAAAAATTAAAAAATCACAAAAGCAATTTCTTTCCTAAGAATTGCACCAAAAAAATTAAAAAATCCAAAAGTAATACGTTTTCCTAAACGTATTACACCAAAAATATTACGTATTATTGTTATTTTTCTTATTCGATTTCTTTCGTTTTTCTTGTGAATATATATTTTTCTTAAAAAATACAAAAAGATTTTTCTTTTACTATATTATATTACGTAGCACAATAAATTACCTACTTATCAAATAAGGCCTTAGTTGGGATTTCATCACCTAACTATTGTATTCGAATCCATAACGAGAAAAAAGGGCAAAATAGATAAATACTAGTAAGACGTTTGAACTCGATATATACAAACTATAAGGTGGGTATAAGGCGACGCGCTATAAAAGGCCGTCTAAGGAAAAAGCTTTTTAAGTGCTTTGTGCCACCTCGTTTCCCCGCTTGCTTGTGCGTATATTGATAGGGACGACCGATTATTGGTTTGCCAACTCAAGTAGTATTTACGTATATATTTTTGTAGATTTTTCATATTGCTCCTCGAGAGGGAAAATCCTTTTCCTCTCAAAGTCGACCGAGGTCACCTACCTCATTCCAAAGTTTTAATTGTATGCGCACTCGCGCGCGTACATACATACCGAGTGGTGTACCAAATACTTCTAATTATTCTAAAAAGAAGAAGAAGAAAAACAAAAAGACCGTCATTAAAGCCGATCCCGAGAATCGAGCTTTCGACAATACGATGGCAACGGATAATCGACCAATGATTGAGATTCTACAATCTCACGTTGAAGGAAACGATGACGCGATTGTGGTGCCGAATATTGGAGCTAATCATTTTGAACTTAAATCGGGTTTTATTCAAATGGTTTCCGCTACACCATTTTTAGGCCGTACTAATGATGACCCACACGCTCATATCAAACGTTTCATCCAATTAGCTAATACCGTCAAATACAATGGGGTGCCCCAAGAGGCCGTTCGCCTCCAACTTTTTCCTTTTTCCCTCGAGGGACAAGCCCGGATTTGGCTTGATAAGGAACCACCCCAAAGTATTACCACATGGATCGACTTAGAGACCAAGTTCATTAACTACTTTTTCCCACCATCACGGACCACTTCCTTAAGGAATGAAATAATCAACTTTGAGCAAAAATATGGGGAAACATTTAGTGAGGCTTGGGATCGTTTTAAAGATCTTTTGAGAAAATGTCCACAACACGGTTTTACTAAAGTTCATCAAATCAACACGTTTTATAATGGTTTAACTCTAAACGACCAAGACTCACTTAATAGTGCCGCGGGGGGCAATATTCTTGTGAAAACAATGAACGAGGCTTGGGCCATTATTGAGAACAAAGCAAAAGTGCAAACCAAAAGTGTTAGGGCTAATATGGCAAGTGCTAGTACGAGTAATATTGAGGTGGATGATCGAATTAATAAACTTACTTCGCTTGTTGAGACACTCGCTTTAAGAACCGACGCCCTCACTACACATGTTCATGTCGTGAAAGAAAAAAGTGAGACGTGTGAGACTTGTGGTGGACCACATTCATACTTTAATTGTGACAAGGTTTACAATGATCAACAAGAAGTTTATGCTTATAATAACAATGAACTTGATCGGATTCAATTCAAACCAAATGTTGATGTTAACCATTTGTCTTACAAATCTAATAACTATTTGGCTCCCCCGGGTTTTGTAGCACCACAAAGACCACCCCCACCCGCCCAAAATAGGAACCAAGCTCCTCAACGGGGTAATTTTCAAGGAAGTTCTAATCAACAGGGTTTTAATCAAAATCAAGGGAATTTTCAAGGGCAAAACCAAGGGTTGAATAATCAAGGATATAATAACCAAAGTTTTCAAAATCAAGGATTTAATCAAGGTTCTAATCAATATCAAAACCAAGGTTTTAATAATCAAGGTTACAATCAAATGAATATGCATAATCCTCAAATGGACTTGGTTCTTCAAAAATTATCCGACCATGAACGAATGATGAGAGAGATGCAAGAATCGACCGATAAGAAGTTTTTGACTATGATTCAAACCTTTCGTCCCCAAGGTACCCTTCCCTCGAACACCGTGACCAATCCTAGGGCTAATGTTAATGCTATCACTACTAGGAGCGGTAAGACCACCGTAGAACCTTCCCCACCTAACCAAGGACCCGAGATTCCTTCTTCTTCGACACAACCTCCTTCTTCTTCCACTTGTGACATACCTCCCGTTATGCATTCGTCTACACCTTATGTTCCACCGATACCCAAATTTTATACCCCACCTTCGGTTCCAAAACCGGTTCCTTCACCTTCTATTTCTACACCTCCTCCTCCTCCAAAGGATGTGAGTCAGCAATCCACTCCAAAGCCTTCATCTCAACCCAATATACCTTATCCCTCAAGGTTGCGGAAAGAGAAATTGAAGAATAAGGATGATATTCAAGTTTCGAACTTCCTAAAAATGTTCAAACAATTGAATTTTAATATCACCTTTGCCGAGGCGCTCACTCACATGCCTAAGTACGCTAAGATGTTTAAGGATCTTTTAAGTGATAAGGAAAAGTTGCTTGATATTGCCAATACCCAATTAAATGAGAATTGTTCCGCGGTTCTTTTGAGAAAATTACCGGTTAAGTTAGGAGATCCCGGTCGATTCCTTATTCCTTGTAATTTTCCGGGTGTTGAGAATTGTATGGCCTTGGCGGATCTCGGAGCGAGTATCAATCTTATGCCATTGTCCGTGTGGAAACAATTATCTTTACCCGAGCTAGTCCCCACTCGTATGAAATTGGAATTAGCTAACCGTACGGTTGCTTATCCGGTGGGGATAGCCGAGGATGTTTTCGTAGGAGTCGACAAATTCACTTTCCCTGCCGATTTCGTCGTCGTCGACTATGAAATGGATCCCCGTGTTCCCTTAATTGTGGGACGACCTTTCTTGAGAACCGGGCGTACATTAATCGATGTAGCCGCGGGTGAACTTATCATGAGGGTCGGGGATGACAAAATCGTCTTTAACATGGGTAAACTTTCCAAACTTCCCAATGAGCCCGAATCCGTGAATTTCATCGATGTGCTTGACGAAGCATGCGAAGAACATTTTCACGAGGCTTGTAAGAGCGGGATTTCTCCTTTACCTCATGTTGAGACCGTCGCTTCTATTGCTCCTTCATTGACTCCATTTGGAGAAAGTGACTTAGATGAGTTTGAAGCTAGCTTAGGTCCTCGCGAGATTAACTATGATAATTCTCCCACCAATTGGGATGAAGATATTCGTACGATTGAGAGACTTCTCAATGAGGACAATATTTCTCCACCCACTCCAAAAGAAGTTACAAACGATGATCCTACTTTGACCAAGCCTTCCATTGATAATCCGCCGGATTTAGAGCTTAAAGATTTGTCGTCTCATCTAGAGTACGTTTTCTTAGAGGAGGATAATAAGTTGCCCGTCATTATTGCTAAGGACTTAAAAGAAGATGAAAAATCCCGACTTATAGATGTGCTTAAGAATCATAAGAAAGCAATTGCTTGGAAAATCTCCGACATTCGCGGAATTGATCCTAATTTTTGTACTCATAAAATTCTCATGGAAGATGACTTTAAACCCGCGATCCAAAATCAAAGAAGGGTTAATCCAAAAATTCATGAAGTCACTAAGAAAGAAGTTATCAAACTTCTCGATGCCGAAATGATTTACCCTATCTCGGATTCGCCATGGGTTAGTCCCGTCCATTGTGTGCCTAAGAAAGGCGGAATCACCGTTGTTCCCAACGAAAAGAACGAGTTGATTCCTACTCGACTCGTGACGGGTTGGCGAGTTTGCATTGATTATCGTAAGCTCAATGATGCCACTCGTAAGGATCATTTCCCTCTTCCTTTCATGGATCAAATGCTCGAGCGTTTAGCGGGTAATGATTTCTATTGTTTCTTAGATGGCTTTTCCGGATATTTTCAAATCCCTATCGATCCAAAAGACCAAGAGAAAACCACATTCACTTGTCCCTATGGAACATTTGCTTACAAAAGAATGCGTTTCGGCTTATGCAATGCTCCCGGGACTTTCCAACGGTGTATGATGGCGATATTTCATGACATGGTTGAAGAAACTATGGAAGTCTTTATGGACGATTTCTCGGTATATGGTGATTCTTTCTCTTCTTGCCTTGCTAATTTAGAACGTATGCTCCAACGGTGTGAAGACACTCGTCTCGTTCTTAATTGGGAAAAATGCCATTTCATGGTAAAAGAAGGCATCGTCCTTGGTCATAAAATTTCCAAAGCCGGTATCGAAGTCGACCGTGCTAAAGTTGACGTCATTGCTAAGTTACCTCCACCTACCACCGTCAAAGGAGTTAGAAGTTTTTTAGGCCATGCGGGATTTTATCGACGTTTCATCCAAGATTTCTCGAAAATAGCTCGTCCAATGACTCATCTCTTAGAAAAGGATGCTCCTTTCATCTTCTCTCAAGAATGTCTCGACTCTTTCGAACTTCTTAAAGGTAAATTAACTAAGGCACCGGTCTTAGTCTCTCCAAATTGGGAGTTACCTTTCGAGCTTATGTGCGATGCTAGTGATTTCGCGGTAGGAGCGGTTTTAGGTCAACGAGTTAACAAACATTTCCAACCCATTCATTATGCTAGTAAGACAATGACGGGGGCTCAATTGCATTATACCACTACCGAAAAAGAGCTTTTAGCTGTAGTGTATGCTTTTGAGAAATTCCGCCCCTATCTTCTGCTTTCCACCACCATCGTTTACACCGACCATTCCGCCTTGAAATACTTGTTGACCAAGCAAGATGCTAAACCGAGACTCCTTCGTTGGGTTTTGCTCCTACAAGAATTTAAAATTGAAATTCGTGAAAAAAAAGGAGCGGAAAACCTAGCCGCGGATCACCTTAGTAGACTTGAGGATCCGTATCAAGGGGACTCTCCAAATCAAGAGATTAATGAATCCTTTCCCCTTGAGACCTTAATGTCTATTAATTCCAATCTTGATGATACCCCATGGTTTGCCGACATTGCAAACTATTTGGCGGGTGGTGTTCTTATCGAAGGGTTAACGTCCCAACAAAAGAAAAAATTCTTCAAGGACGTTAAAACGTACTATTGGGACGACCCTTATCTTTTCAAGCAATGTGCGGACTTAATCATTCGTAGATGTGTTGATGGGCCGGCGGCTTTACAAATCCTTGAAGCTTGCCATAAAGGACCTACCGGTGGTCACTTTGGTCCTAATTACACCGCTAAAAAAGTGTTCGACTCCGGATTCTATTGGCCCTCCATTTATCATGATGCACATGAAATGGTTAAACATTGTGATGCTTGTCAAAGGCAAGGCAAGATCACACATAAAGATGAGATGCCTCAAAATTTCATCCAAGAATGTGAAATCTTTGACGTATGGGGCATCGACTTTATGGGGCCGTTTCCATCATCGAAGGGAAACAAGTACATCCTCGTAGCCGTTGACTACGTCTCAAAATGGGTTGAAGCAAAAGCTTTACCTACTAACGACGCGAGGGTGGTTGTTAACTTCTTGAAACAATTGTTTGCTCGTTTCGGTGTGCCTCGTGCTATTATTAGTGATCGCGGGACTCATTTTTGCAATGATCAATTTGCACGAGTCATGGCTAAGTATGGTGTTAATCACCGACTTTCCACCGCGTATCATCCTCAAACTAATGGACAAGCCGAGGTTTCTAACCGTGGTCTTAAGAGAATCTTAGAGCGAACCGTGGGAGAGCATCGTGCCTCATGGGCCGATAAATTAGATGATGCTTTGTGGGCTTTCCGTACCGCTTATAAAACACCTATAGGTTGTACCCCTTATCGCCTTGTGTACGGAAAGGCGTGCCACCTCCCCATTGAGTTGGAACATAAGGCTTATTGGGCCTTGAAATGGGCTAATTTTGACATAAACAAAGCCGGTGATCATAGGAAAATCCAACTCAATGAACTCAATGAACTTAGGAATGAGGCTTATGAGAATTCATTAATCTATAAGGAGAAAACTAAGCTCATTCATGATTCCAAGATTAAAAACCGAGAGTTCCATATTGGTGATCAAGATTTATTATTTAACTCTCGGTTGAAAATCTTTTCGGGTAAACTTAAGAGCCGTTGGTCCGGTCCATTCACCGTGGCCCAAGTCTTCCCTTATGGCACCATTGAGTTATCCCAACCAAATGGGCCCAACTTTAAGGTGAATGGCCAACGGGTTAAGTTGTACTATGGAGAGGACATCTCTCACGAGATGATTCCATCCCTCTCCACATTTCCCTTGAATTAATTCGGGAAATCGAGTCGAGCTAGAGACTCGTGATAAATAAATCAAGCATCGTATAACTAGGTTAGATTTTTTACCTTTACCATCCTTTCCACCCTTTTTCACCTTCATCCATTGTCAACCAATAAGTGTAGGGGGGGGAGCTGAGTAGGTTGTTTGTGTGTGGTGATTGTGTGCAGGGACATGTGCTTTGATGATCCACTTTTGGTACTTTTGATGAGACCCGTGATCCCGTGTTCCCGTGTACTCGGTTCTATCAAAACTATTGTGATTCATACTTGTATATAAATAAAATGAATAAATATAATCACTTTAGTTGTCCCTTCCTTAGCTCGATTTTAAACAACGTACTCAATGTCCTAAGTGTAGGGGAGTTTATTCGCCCACATGCTTAAACATTGAGGACAATGTTTATATCAAGTGTAGGGGGGCCTTCTATCGAATTTTAGTGGCCTTTTCCATGAATTTGACCCCATTTTACCGGAAAATTTTTAAAAAAAAAATTTCAACGTTTTTCAAATTTTTGATCTATTTTGGCCTAGTAGTATTTTTATTTATTTATTTTCTTTCCTTTTATTATCGCATCATAATAATTTCCAATTCAAGAATAAAGTCAAAAATAAAAATAAATAAATAAAATGGTTTTAACAAGTTTAGTTGTCTTTGATATATTAGGCCCGTCGTGAATATTTTGACTCAACCCGAGTTTACTTATCCGAGTTTACTCTAGCTAGTATCCTTAACCATATGGGCCTTAATTGGTTTATTAGGCTAAGCATCCACGAGTCTCATTACTTGAGATTTTAAATTGTGGAGAACGAGAGATGATAGAGTTAATTATAAGTTCGGTATTCTTTCATTAACTTATGTGAGTTAGTTATGAGCTTTTTCTCCCATCACTTGTTAATAAATATATTTGCAATAAATAAGGTTGTACGATTTAAAAGGTTACTTAGCTTCTAGCACAAGATCGTTTAAAAGTTGCTCGGTATTAATTAGAGTTCATAGCCAAGGCATAACTTATTGAAACAGGACGCGAAGATTGGCTTATCCAAAAAGGCCCTAACAAGGCATGAGGATACCCGAGTCCAAAAAGGCCCTAACAAGGCATGAGGATTCACTTTTTGCTAAAGATCCTAAGATGATGTGAAGATCATTAATCCAAATCAATATGAAGGATCAAGACACGACGAGAAGCAATTACTCCCCTAAAGGTCATGGAGAAGTCTATCCAAAAAGACCCTAACAAGGTATGAGGATAAATAGATCCAAGTCCGAAAAGGAGGCGGATCATTGTATATCAAAATCCTAAGTAAAGAAGAGGATAAATGAAGAAGTCGTGGTCAACGTTTGAAGCATCTTTCACTCCTATTGAAGATGTATACCAAAATGAAGAGAAGACCATAATTTCAAGATCGTCTCTCAAGATTTGAAGTTTGAAGTACAAGCCAAATATCGGTCCGAGAAAGGTCTCAAATCGTGAAACGAGTTATGCCAAGATATGAACTTTATGAGGTTTCGAGAAGCCGTTTTAAAAGATTTTGTCCTTTAGCTAACTATTGATTAAATCATCCTACTTTGTTTTCGGCCTAAATAAATTATCGAAATAAGTCAAAAATGCATCCTCGTGATCATTCAAGACAAAAATAAAATATAAGAGATACACCGTAGGAATAAGGGGGTCCAAGTGATTAACTAAACCACATGAGTAAGTGTTAGTAGTGCTAACTTGTAATAACAATGATCTCGTTTTTGAGCTTGGTATGGGGAACGTGAAACTTGAGGGTGATTAATATTCATGACACCAAAGCCCTAATCTAAGTCTTAGATTTCTTTACGAGTTTCTTCCATCTAATAATTTCAAAATTTATAAATTATTTTAACTTTTGTTTCCTTTTAAGTTTTTATCTTTCCGTAGTAGTAGTAATAATTAATAAAGGCCGAGATGGATTGATTATGAGGAGAATGTAACTTATGCTTTAAAATAATGCATTGCATGGGGTCATTGCAATGGTCATGTAGTCACTCGACTCCCCTTGTTAGTTCCACGAGCTCTTAATCTCCCATGTTATGTAGTCACTCCATCACGATCCATTGGTTCAGCTCTTTGTAGCTCCACTCCGGTACTCGATCTGTCCTTCTTTGTCATGAACCATAAGGATATTCCCATCATAGTGCTTGTCACCTTGCTATTCCTTACAACTTCTGTGACTCCTTCGAAATCTCTTGCATCCTTCTAGCAGCCGCCATGTAGTCCTTTCAGCTCCTTGATTCAGGATGTAGCTCTTGACGCACTCCTTCTCGTCTCTATGATGTTACCTAGGAACTTCACACTACCTAGTAGCCTCTAACTTCAACTCATCTACCACAATATTTCTAATGGTACTTCAACCCCTCAATGGCTCACTCTTCCTTACTTGTTGTACTTCACCATTAATCAGCCTCCTACCAATCATTCTTTCACATCCATGTTTTCCTTCACGTGTCTACTACTACCTTTCCTCCATAACTATACCAATTCCCTTGCGTGTTATTTGCCCCATCTTTCCATTAGTAGAAACTTTCTAATTTACCCTCACATCTGCTAGTACTTTCATCAATCTCCTAATGGTACTTCAACCAACTTCTCATAGCATGACATCTCGTTCCACAAACAGTCAACTAACTTTACTTACTCCCTTATTCCCGTAACCAATCTAAGTTTCAAAACTCCACAAATCTTAATCATTCCTTCAACACAACCTTTAAACCAAAACACATCTCTACATTCTAATATCTAACCATATGTAATACTACCCAAATCTATCCTCTCATCCTAACGTTTTCACAACCGCATAACTAAATCAACCATGACGTGTACCAAAAGAATTCCAAACGATCGTGTCCCATAATAAATATAGGGTAAACCGAAAGATCAACCATAATGAACCCTAGCCAGAACAACTGAAAACGAAACAATGTAATCCGAAAGATCAATGAAGTGTGCCAACAAAAAAGATAGACTCATCACGATTTGTATTACCAAATTTCAATATCTTAGAAAATTTTAAATTTTCATCTCAATTAGTTACTTCACATTAGGACCATATTTTAACACCAATAAATGAAATCATAGTCATATTTTACCATCTTTGTTACTATCAAAGGGCATAACTCAGCTAGTGTACTAAAACTCACTTTATCTATCATCTCCTTTAACAATAAACTCTTCTTTTATCTTCATTATTTTATCAAAGGTATCTGCTAGTTAGTAGAGTATAACGTTATTCTATTATCTTGTTTATTCACATTAAACTCATTTCACTTGTTATTATGAAACCAATACGTGTTTATAAAATATGGTGTTTTTATTCATTTTATTCTATATTATAATTATTTTATATAATCCATTTAGGCTTGTTATAACTAAATATTACACATTTACAAGGTGTGGTGTTATTATTATTATTATAATAAAATCTTCCTTTTTAATCTTTCCGTCTATTTAAATACTTCTAAAATCTTAACTCCACTTTTAAGAAAGTTATCGTAAAATTTCTTTACCCTTATACGTACTATCAAATGTTACATAGAAAACTAATCCATTCATTGTCAAGATTTGTTTTAAACTTATTACCAATAAACTTAAAGAAAAGATATGTAAGTCAGAAAATCATACCATACACTTACAAAGTATTTTCAAAAGCATTTTCCTTTAATTAGCTAGACTCCCTTGCAAGAAAATTTGGTAGTTCTAATAAATTAAAATACATACCTGAATGTAGACACACTTCAAAATATTCAAAACGTCGTTGGAACTTCTTCAAACTCCAGCACTAATAAATTGTTTAAACACGAGAGAACACTAGGTACGTTCAAGTTATAATAACTATTGAACGACCGTATATCATAACATAACATCTACTAGTATATATACCTCCGCATATATATACCTATTAAATCTCCCAAACCATACTCGTTATCATACATGTCAAGTCAATAGATCGCGTCATACACTCGTTTTTTCATACGAGTAATCACCATCTCACCATTTCACCATGCCACAACAAGGCATAAAACCCATCACCAAAACCAACCCCTATCGTGTGACCCCATAATCAAACAACATGACTATTACTTAAAACAAAAAACATAAAAAAAACCATAGCCATATCATAGGCAACCATTACATAAACCCTATTGTATACAAATACCCAAAATACAGATCTCATCATATACAAGCATGTACTAACCCCCTTTTCATGCAACCATACTTGGAAGTCCATCGGTGTTGTGGCACATATATAATGATGTAGGCCTCCATAAATATATATGTCCCCTTTCACCCATGTACTCCTTCCTATGATGACACTTATAAGAAATTAGTACTACACGGAACACATATATACCACATAAAATACACTATATATATATATCATATAGGTCAAATAAGAACATCTCATACGTCAACCCTAACTTCATTGATAAATCGAGGCTCAAACGCTAAAAAAAATCAATAACAACAAAATATCCAACATTAAAGAAAATGATCATAACAATTCAGGCGGAAATTAGAATCTACTACTAGTCGCAGACTCAACATCGGTACTATCCTATTATTACCTAGCGCACCTCTTCTTCTACGCGACATGGGTAACACTAAATAGATTCCTACACTTCTGGTTCATACCTCGCATCAATAGAAAATAAATGAATGTACTTACATATACTATGTCTCAATAAGTAAGTATGAAAGTAAATAAATATCTGAAATGAAATTAACACTTAAGCACTTCATATACTATAATGCACACATACCCCTATGACACCTACATGCATGGACCCTTAAGCTATAGACTAGGCTACTAAACTAAACAACCTAATTCTCTATAACCATTGGCTCTGATACCATTCTGTCACACCCGACCATGGCGGAATATGGGGTACAACGTATGGATATAATCACAACAATAGTGTGTCTATAGAGATAACTAAATGAAACGGAAATATCATAAATGGTGACACAATGTCATGAAGATATCACGAATAATGCAGGCGTCTAGGCTAGTAGGTAACAGGTCTACCTCTTACCAAAGACATACAATTAACAAATACAAACATATATGTGTCTACAAAGTATCATTTATTCAAACATAAGTAAAGACTAAGAGGAAAGGGGGTTCCTCCAATGCAATCCTAAGCCTCCCAGCTAGCCACTCCTATTCTCACGCTTAACCACATTCTCACCTGAAAGAGACACTAAAACACGTCAACATAAAGTTGGTGAGAGTCATAGGTTTAGACTCCAACTCCAAATCAATTATAAGCTATGAATAACAACCATTAACAAAAGAACATATGGACAATGTGCTACAATTATGTATTAACAACTAGCATTCAAGATTAACCAATCACCACATATCCAAGGCTCCAAGCCTTACCGATAACCACAATTCCAAGGTTCCAAGCCTTACCAATAACCATGGTCCCATAGGCGCCCATACACCTATGAACCAATCCCAAGGCCCCGCCTTGTCAACATCCCCTTGGTACCAAGTCAAACCACAATAACTGAGATGGTATGTGTCCCCCGATCCAAATCATAAACACAATCAAGAATCACATAGCAGCTAATCACATAAGTGTACATACAAGTTCATCACAAACCATAAAAAGATTCACAACATTCTTTACAAAATCATACAGTGTCTCTTCCATCCCATCTGAATGTCAAAACATCAAAAGATATGGGACTATGAAACTCACCTGAACAAGCTTCTCCAAATATTCGTGCTCTAGCAAAAATCTAAACACACAAACGTATACAATCAAGACATGAACCACATACCAAAATGGCTCACCAATATATGATGGATATATAACCTTATCCTACCACTTAACCCCATTTATATGACATATGCATCTCATTACATCCCTCTATAAAGCCCTTAACTTAGCTTAGTTCATAACTCGCCCCATTAACATTTAACCCCAAACAGTCCCGTTTTTCATACTTCAAACTATGGGTCGAACACCCCCTTAACCAAATATAATGCCCTGTAAAAGAAACCCTATGCCCTTACATGGGTTAGGTAACTCTCACATTTGGCCTCAATCTTAAATCTACTATTAAGGCCTCCATATATATATATATATATATATATATATATATATATATATATATATATATATATATATATATATATATATATATATATATATATATATATATATATATATATATATATATATATATATATATATATATATATATATATATACTTTTACCTATCTAGAATTTACTGATTTTGAACAAATGAAAAGTTTGTTATGATCAGAGGGTCTTACCATAATCTATTTGTTTAGCCCTCCTCCAGATCTTTTATTTAACATATAATCTAACTATCATGTTCGTTTGAAGGTCCAATTATACTCCTAAGTACCCTAAACATCTTAAAAAATTAAATTAAACCAGACTGATTTCAAAACTGTTTTGACCTCCGACTGTTGTAACCTGTTTTTGACCCACTTTCCGACCTCCAAATCAATTCTAGTTTCTTGAATTTGAAAACCAATTCAATTACCTTTTTAGGGATATAATATTTGAAAATTAAAAGTTTGTAGAACTCTAGATATGATCAAAACAATTCACCAAAAATTCTGCCTAATTTTTAATTACGAATTTAATTGAATTAACCTAATTAATTATTCATAATTTATTTAATCACAAGCCCTAATTTATCTAATTATTATAATAACATTAATTCTCAGATTTTTATTTTGCCCGAACCCTAAATCCATCATAATTGATTTTTACATGAATTCAAAACATGTTTTAGTTAATAAAAACGTAATTAGAACATGATTTTTACCTCTAATCTTCAAGGGATTGATTTTTCTTAATAACCCTAACCTCCATTGATGTATTTTCGACCGTATAACTAATATAAGTCGTTCATGGCCTTCAGGGGTCTTAATTTATATTAAAACACCTTTCCTAATCCAAATTTAAGGCTAAAACCAAAACTTTCCATATTTTCTAACCCCCTTCCACCAAATTGGCCCATAACCGACCCAAATAGCCTTTTTTTATTATTATTTACTGTAAACTAACTATTAATTATGATTACCTTAAATTTCCTTAATTTATTTCAGCTCCTAAAACCTCCAAAACCGCTAAACCGTAAAACTATTCAATTTACGTGTATACCGTAAAAGGCGTAAAAATATACAGTTTTATAAAAAATCTTAGAATATGTAATTGTTGGGACATACAGATTTGATGATTACAAAACCTATAGGCAGAGATGAAGACAGAAGAAACAATAAGGACCTAATATGTAATATTAGGTTAGCTTTGATAATAAGCTAGGGTTGTGATGTAACCCTAGTACCTCTATTATATAAAGAGGATTAGGCACACATGGTTATTTACTGATTGAGATACAATGTAAACTAAAGGTGTGTGTGCGTCCTCCTGGTGTCGAGCCTATAAGGCACCAGGAGCTAGTAGTAGTAGCTTATTAGTATTTTATGAATAAGAAAGCCTTGTTCATAACTTTGATTGTGTTCTTTATTATATTCCGCTGTGCTTACAATCATTGTTATCATATCCCAGATGAGTCTAGATCCTAAGACTCAACAAGTGGTATCAGAGCTTGTTGGCTCTCGATCTGGTTGATCTACAAGGTTTTCATGTTATAGTATTTTCTGTCCTTTCATTAAATAAAAGATGTTACTGATCTAGGGTTTTCCCTAACAAACCCTAGAAAATTGTTGCTGGTACTATGATGTTGCTGCTGTTAGAATGATCTATGTTGATGAACACCTCTGGTTGCTGCTGTGATTCGTTTTAGGGTTTTCAAACCCTAGATCGATCGGTTATCCTTGCTGTTGAGAGAAGGGCAGATTCGTGTTCATTATGGTGATTCTGCTAGCTTTGGTGAGTTGATCATTGATCAATGATGAACCCTAGCAGGATTGAACCAAACATACTTACTGCCACGATTATGCTTCTGCTGACAAATGATGCTGTTTGGTTTTCTGATCATTATGCGACGATTAGGGTTTTAATTAAAACTCTAGGACTTGCACGATGGTGTACACTTTGTAGCAGGTTCTGGTTCGTGTTACTGTTATGCTGCCTATTATACAGAAGTCGATTATGGATACGTTTTATTAGGGTTTCTTCAAATCCTAGAACATATGTGTGATAGAGCAGCAGGAATGACGCAGGAAGAGTTTCAAGTCGTGATGAATCTGAATGTTCATGCTGCTTGTTCGTGAAGAGCTATTTTTATGGAAGATATTTGGGAAACAGACGCATTATTGTTGACTTTTAGGGATTTCTACCTACCTTTTGGCTCGTAACAGGGAACACGATCCCTAATTTTATGGAGATAAACATGTAGGAGTTATGTTTAACAAGGTCAAACGCATGATTGGGCTCTATATTCGGCATAACTCATGGATGGTTGCCCAATTTCTAGGAGTGATCTTATGGTGAATTGTCAGACGTGGGACGTTTTTAATATCTACGAGTTTTCAGCCCTTCTATTATGGTATGTGTTTATTTTGGAAACACTTTTTGTGCCTAATTTGTAGGGACTATATTTTGACGTGATTTAAGTTATATCATATCCTAAATACTAAAGTCAATCACGTGGGAAAGGAAATGGCAACATGTTAAGATATATGCATGCTAAATTCATGGGATATGAGTTGTTTGATCAGGCCACGTGTGCATCTTTCAAAATATGGGATGAATTTTGGATACAGTTCCATGGTAGGTTCGTGATATTATAGATGTTTTAGGGATTCTTTTTAAAAGGGTTCCTAAATAATCATTATCTATCTATAATTGGACGTGGGTTATGTTTGTGAGCTGTTACCAATATCAGGGAAAAAGATACGAATTTTAATGGAAGAAATGTTGGTTTAATATAAATCCCTGAATTTTAGGTTTCTATTATTATGAGAAGTTTAACTGAGCTGCATAAAATTTAGGGAATATACGGTTTGACTTCGGGTATTTATGGATTTTTGTTGGACAAAGATCTCTATTTGTTTTAGACGTATGGTATTAAAAGGACGAGATATGCGTTTCTACTTCCTGATTCTATGGGATACGGTGGTATTTGATGGAAGTATAAGAGTTTGAATAATGCACAAGTCAAAGTCTCTAACAGCCTTTTCTTCCTAAAGTTTAGGGATATATTTTTGGAGGTAAACGTGGGGTGTTAATGCTTCATACTCGGTATATATTAACTGATTTTTAGGGATAATCTTTCAAATATCACTGGAACTAATTGTGTATTTATTGCACCACGTCTAATTAATGTCTTTGGCCTTGGTATGTGATTTAAAAATGAGCTGGCGGATATTATATTGGACTAAACATGGGCTCAGTACCGTCAATGTTCTTTTAAGTACCTCTGGACAGCCATAGATTATTGACAGGCCATTCGTCGCTAATTATATTGGAAGAGATTTTGTTGAATAGCTGTAGTTTTAGCGACAGTACTTGTGACAGCAACAGTTTGGTGACGGACACTGTGTCGTTAAAAGATTTGAGGTGACAACAGAAACAACAACAGATTTAGCGACAGTGGTGACAGAAGGTGAAAAATTAAAAAAAAAAAAAAAAAAAAAAAAAAAAACAGAACAGGGTTCGAGATGCTAGCTACTGGTAGGTTTTTGTTACTGCTGGTCACTCCTACTGGTGAGCTATGGTTCCTTCTGGTCATTGAAGTTGATGCTTGATTATTTATTTGATGTTGTAGTTGAGTTTCACAAATTTGTTTCTTATTATATCAGCATTTAGGTGAGCAATACACCTTGTCTTTGGACTAAATATATTGTTACAGCTTACAACTGGCTAATAGTTGTGAAGGTTAGCAGTTCCCATGTACCAAAAACTGTTGGTGAGCAATACACCTTGTCATTTTGATCAAAAATATATCATTTTGACTAAATATATTGTTATAGCTAACAGCTGGCTCATAGTTGTGTGGTTATCAGTTCCCGTGTTACAAAAACTGGATAAAATGCATGATATAAGACACAAGTTTGGGAGGTTCCACTTCTTCATCAAATTGGTTCTACTTGATTTTCTTCATCAGTGATCACTCCAAGGTACCTATCGGATTGGACATGCACTTCTTCAGGGGAAGCATACATGGATCGAGGGGAAGCTTAGTGGATTCCTACTAGTCGGTTCCTACTGGTCGCTCCTACTGGTCGCTCCTACTGGTCGTTACTACTGGTCGTTCCTACTGGTCGTTCCTACTGGTCGTTCCTACTGGTACGTTATGTTTTCTTCTGGTGGTTTTGCTGGTTCCTGCTGTTCGTTTAAAAAAAAAAGAGAAAGAAAAGAGGGGAGTTCATCTTGACGGGGGGTATAGATCGTTTCGGAGGTTCAGTTTATGCTATAATTCTTAACTGGAACAGTTACACGCTCTTTTACAAATATTTGGGGGGCATATGATACCATACAGTTCATGATATGATCATCACAAAATTAGCATGATCATAAGCATCGAGTGGTTTCTGGTTGATCCGTCAGAGCTCACTGAGACTATCGGCCATTGCATGTGATCGCCATGCATATATTGACTACAAGAATTATTCAAAGACATTTTATTACATGATATTGTAATAAGCATGTCTTTTTCATACTGAAGGAAGATATGATCTATGCTAGTGAGTTCAAGATTCAAGAGATGGTTAGTATGATTGTTTATATACTTAACCATCTACATGCATCACTTAAGGGGAAGCGTCTACGAGTTGCACAAGACCCTATTTGCTTATTACAAAAAGGGGAAGAATAGTTAGATGTGCAGCTTATTATCGTGATGACATGTTCGAGCATTGTTTCTTCATGCACATTGTTTTGTAATATCAAATAGGGGAAGATTGTTGGGACATACAGATTTGATGATTACAAAACCTATAGGCAGAGATGAAGACAGAAGAAACAATAAGGACCTAATATGTAATATTAGGTTAGCTTTGATAATAAGCTAGGGTTGTGATGTAACCCTAGTACCTCTATTATATAAAGAGGATTAGGCACACATGGTTATTTACTGATTGAGATACAATGTAAACTAAAGGTGTGTGTGCGTCCTCCTGGTGTCGAGCCTATAAGGCACCAGGAGCTAGTAGTAGTAGCTTATTAGTATTTTATGAATAAGAAAGCCTTGTTCATAACTTTGATTGTGTTCTTTATTATATTCCGCTGTGCTTACAATCATTGTTATCATATCCCAGATGAGTCTAGATCCTAAGACTCAACAGTAATAAACTATACAAATAAGTTCTAAATGACTTAAAACCATCCCTTAAATTATTCCCGTTACTAATTACCTCATCTGAGACCTCTTAATGCTAAACCTTAAATCGTAAAAATATGATTTTCTATAATACATATACGTATACGTAAAACCACTAAATAACACCATCGTATTTCATAGTCACTACTATGTGAGCACATGAACATAAAAACGTCACACATCATTTCACTCACAAGGTACCCCGTACCCGAAAACGATGTCCAAACCACACTCTATTCACACCAAATAACACATAAACACATAAAGACACATAATTTCACGAAATATGCCCAAAATAAAACTAAGTGACGAACCTTAAAACCCTGATTGTCACATCGGGCTTGGCTTGTCTTGGGCTTAGAGTCCCTAACTTATACAATATTAGCTTAAAGTCTAAGCCCGGTTTTCCCGACTAACCTATTACAATACAAGACCATTAATGACTAAGATGACCTATTACATTCTTGTTCGACTATATATAAAATATAGGGGTAACACGTGTTAAGTTATCCTTGATGTGGGCTTTCTTTAGTGACAACGGTTTTTGAGGACGAGGTTAGGTTTTGAGTGTTGGGTTTACACCGTTTTTGCATTCATTTTTGGACTAATAATTATTAAATAAGTCAAATGAGCCTGTGGGTGAATGACAAAATTTAAAATCTAGAGATACAACTAGGAATAAATGAGATTGATTTTAACACAAATTACTTGTATAAGTGGTCTTAACATTGGGACTTATGATTGACAATGATATTGCTTTTAAACTTGGCTTGGAAATAGTGAAAAGTCGACGACGATGAATCTATTCGAGTTTTATGATCCTAAAAGTCATTTTTCAATAATGAAAGCAATACATTATGTCTTTGCAAAATAAAGTCTCAAAAGTCGAATAAAAGCGTAGTTAGTGTTTTATTTTATCATTGCGTGAGGACACGGCAATTGCTTAGCAAGGGGTAGTTTAATATGAGTGTAATTACTCATATCATCTATATCATAAAATGGACATAAAATGCATAAAACATATGAAATTATCCTTGTATATGCTTGTTTTATTGTTTCATGAGTGTAGGTACAAAGATCACAAAAACCGGCAAAAAACAACACGAGATTGAAGATTCTATCAAGACCAAAAGACAAGTCGTTTTTATTCGCGGATTCAAATTTATCAAAGATTATTGGGCTTTAGTGGGGCCCACTTGAGCTTAATGGGCCTAGAAGCCCATTAGTAAAGATTTGAAGTAACTTTGATATATTGATAGGCCCAATTACAAAAGCCCATAAGAGAGATATAGGAACGAATGGAATTTATGCAAACTTTGGGTCATAAGCCCAAGTCATGAAGAAAAATGAGACGGTGGAGTTTATATACTTGTCTAGGGTCGATCAAGGCCCATCAACAAAAAACAAATGAGACGAAAGAAAGAGTTATATAACTTGTTTGTCAAAGAAATCGGTCAAAGAAAGATTAAACAAATAAGGAAAAGAGACGGGAGATAAATATTATGGAAGAACAACAATACGTAGCAGGTGAAGAACCCTAATATTAGGGAGGGAAATTGATGTTCACGCGCCCAAATTAATTATAGAGAAAATAGGAGAAAGGATGGTGCGAAGATTCCAAGCACCAAGTGCCAACCTGGCACTTGGTTGCATCAGTGATCCTCTCCTATTAGTTGATATGATTGGCATCTGACAAAGATCCAATCACACCTTGCCAAATCAGCCATAAACTAGCACAAAAAATGCCACTGTGGCGATACGTGTGACCAAGGGCAAAGGACAGTCCTTGGATCAAAACTAGTGGGAGAGAGAGAATGGGGATGTTCATCCAAGGGCTCAAGATTGATTCTTCCTCAACCTAACCCCTCTTCGCCAGCTATAAATACCCCATCAAATCTTGTAATTTTTATCCCTCTTTTTACTTACTGTTATATTGGTATTTTGTAGTTAGGAATTGAAATTTTCTTTTTTTTATAAATTTTTTAATTCTTGATTTGAATTAATAAAGTTCGATTCTCAGTTTCATAATTTCTAAATCTGTGTTTGTTATTTTATTAAAAGAATGTTTGCAATTTATCTATTAATTTCATTATGATTGAGTATTGTTTATGTAAACTAGAATAATAACTTATGTGGATAATTAAGTAGAAATAGGGAAAAATGTTTATCCCACTAAATAAACATCAAAATATGAATGCTGGTCCGTGATTCGTTCATGGTTCGAGATTCAAGTGGTGTTTATTAGTTCGTTGTTCGAGGTGCATAGTTCATAGGCGTTTAGACTGTTTTAGTTCTAAGTTGTCTCAGCGCCATGCTTCTTCATCAACGGTTGCCTTCGAAAATCCATGGTTAAGCTCGGTTTACATTTTTCTGCATATTTTTAGTAGATTTTAATTTATACCATTTGATCTGTTTGAAGGGATTTATTTGAATCTGCTTGATATCTTTGTTTTGTTAAATAATTTAGTAGCTACACTTTTATGTAGTTTATGATATTAATCTGTTTGTTTTTCTAACTGTTAATATTAACACATATCAGCTGTTATTGTATTTGACTGTATGTTGTAAGTCGTCTAAGCTGATATAGTTTTATCTATTGCTGAAATGTGTGGCTGTTATATGGTGTTGAGTTTTTGATATGAATGGTTGTTACTGCCTATCTAATGTTTCTATGCGTTTTATTTTTCTTCCTGCATCGCTACTTGAATAAGGGCTGTTTGGGATTTTGGTTAGAGATTCTTACATAGATAATCAGCTGCTATTTGGTCACTTGTGATGTGCGTTATCTAACTAGCTGTAGTTTATTTGGTGTTTTGGTCTGTAATGATCTAAGGTTCGTAGCTTCGAGATTTTGAATGCGTGACAGTAAGGTGCTATAGGATATGCATGAATTTAACATATGATTGATCTTTGCTGTTAATCTCTATTATTCGTTGAATGTTTTGATTTTACTTGTTATCAGATAAACATACTGTTATGATGGGGCCTGGATTTATGTTTTCATGTCCATGTTTATGGCTATTTATTCTGCTAGATTGCCATTCAAGTTTTGAATAAACTGCTATTGTGATACTGTTGCCTTAATTAGTTTGATGATTCAGATTTTATTGCTGATTTCGTTTGCCTAAATAGATTTCTTGTGTGATTACTTTATATTATTGTGCTGTAGTTGTTAATATTTTTTTAGGGTGCTGAATAATTTGCTCTGATTTTGTTTTAATCAGATTCTGATTGTTGTTTCTATTCGAGTATTGTTTTGATTCGTATGATAATTAAATACAAAATCTGTTCCAAAAATTTAATATATCAAAAATTGTCACTCGCAGGTCTCGAACTCGAGACCTGCCCTTCATTGACCAAACATCGCAACCAACTGAGCTGGGCTCTCTTTTAGTTACAAGTATTTCATTTAGGATTTATATTACATTCTGTTTTTGGACTGTTAATTTATAATTAAACGTTTTATTTATTTTAAAATTTAATTTAAAAGTAAAAAAAATATATATTAACTTTTAATAAAAGAGTTTATTTAAATTTTCCCACTAATCATTAGTTTAAATAAAATATAAAATTTAAAAATAAATATTTAATTATTTTAAAATTATTATTGTTTAAATAATTTTGTTACAATAAAAATTAAATAAAAAAAATAATATAGATTTAAATTCGTCTTTTAGATTTAATTTGAGAACAATTCATGCACTTTAATAAATTTGTAAGATTATTTATATAAAAACGAACCAATTCAAATAAATTGTCAAAATCAAATCGAAAGTTTCAAATTCACAATTTTTTCGTGTACAACGAACGGGATCACTCTCGTGTTTAATTAACCCGTCTTTAGCGAATTTTAGACTATTACTTTTTCCTAAAGGTAATTTTCTTAATTTTCTCTATAATGTATTACATTAAAATACACCGACATGTTTCTCACACATCAGGTGTCAAAAGCCCGGGCACTTAACCGATGAGGTTGGGACGTTCCGTGAAGAAAGACGCTACATGGGAAAGGCCATTTTTTATTCTTAAATCTCGTGATACTCGGTGAGTCTAATATTCCACTTAGATGATTAGCAACCATAATAAATAACGATTTGAACGATCAAAAATTTGAAAATGAACACACTTTCCTACTCTTTTATAATTGTGGGAGTGAAAAGTTTTATTTACATAGGTTATTAGTATAAGTAGTGTTAGCATTTTGCCAAAACGTTTGCCCAAGGAGTCTTAACCTAGTTGGGAGTAATAAAAAGAGGATGATGATCTTTATTCCATGGAGACACCCAGTTTTCGTGTTTCCCGTTCTATGATCCTTATACCTTGAATAAAAAGTAGAGTATGGCGAGTCACAATGAATTTTTATTTTTATTTTATTAACAAAGCAATTTCGAATAAAGTGGTTTTAATTTGTTTTTGGACTTAACATTTGTGATAATAGTTGCTTGGGGGCAAGCAACGTTTAAGTGTAGGGGTGTCTTAAACACGTAATTATTCGTGCATTTAGTGAGAATTTCCTTCATTTTTCGCATAATAAATAGCAAAAATGTATTTTTAGTGCATTTATCGTTTATATTTTCTATTTATTATTGTAGGTACGGATAGCAAAGAAAATGAGCAACAACGGAGCCAAAGAGCTAAAAACGAGCACAAGATATGGAAAGAGCACGGAAAATCAAGTTTGACGGTGCATTCATGTTTTATTGGGTCGGCCCGACACCATTTAAATGGGTCAGACCGACCCATTAATATATTTTAAGCCAGACAGCCACATAGGCCCGCCAAAGCCCAACAGGCCCAGTTGTAAAAAGAATGAAGCCTGCAGCCACGAAGGCAGACCCATGAGGTGATGAAGCCACAAAGGAAAAGCCAATCACAATGAAATGTGATTAGATTTTGTGCTTAAAATACACGCATAATTCAATTTTCAATGCACTGTCTCTCATTTTATTTTCTATAGATAGATAGAATAAATTAGGAGTACCGTTTTTTTCTTATCTTCCTATCCTCACTTTATTTTTTTAGTCTGCACATTAGAGAATTGTTTATTCCCCGTATTACCTTTTACGTAGGATTTTATATACACATCTCATTCACTTCTTATAGATCTTATCCTGTTTTTATTTTAATAGATAAGATAGGCGCTTTTTTTTTTACTTTTCCAAGTATTTCAATTTTTAGAAATAGGATAGATATAGAAAACATGCAGTCAACACATTCCATACTACTACTTTTCTTCCTGCGTTTCTTTTTAGACAAAGTATTAGTTTAAGATAGAGATCTTCCATTGTTTTCATTTTAATATATTTATTAGGAAGATAGAACGCAACATAGTTGTACACGTTTATTGTTCATTGTTTTTTTATTTCGTAGAAAGTTGAGTGATGTAGATCAGATTTAGGAGGAAAAAAATCAAACATTCCATTTTTATTTTTTTTCTTTCTTATCCTCAGTTATTATGTATCCTGCGTTTTTAATATATTAGGATAGATATGCATCTTCCTTTTTTTTACTTCCTTGTATAAATCTTGATTCTCTATATTTATTTCTTGAATAGATAGATATTAAGATTCCATAGTATACGCATCTTTATTATTCAATATTCTTCCCCTGCGTTTATTTTATTAGAAAGATATATAGATCAGATTTTGTTTAGTCATCTTATACTCACTTATTTGATATCAGATCTGCGTTTTTTTAGATAGAGGTAGGACACATTTTAACAAAGGTTAACTTTTATTTGTTAATTAAATTTAGTTAAATTAAAATTTTATATTAAAGTTAGTTTAAATTAATTTTTATTAGTTAATAAAATTTAGTTTTTCTTAAAAATAACTTTTAAAATGTCGATTAGTTTACTTATTATTAACCGTTTGTTGTCTTGTGATCTCGGCGTATCCGATTATTCGCTCGGGTTCTATTCTCTATCTCTTTTTATTATCATCGTTTACTTAGCTTTAATATGTTCGTCATTGTTGCTTTATTGATTTCTAGCTTTAATGTTAGCTTCTATATGATTATTAGTGTTGCCTTGTTCATGTTTAGCTTTAATGTCGTGATTTGAGTAATTTTGATTAGAGTTGTTTAGTAGCATTTTTATTGTCATTATTATTATTTTAGATATTTCTCGCTTTATAATTATAGTTTAATTTTCATCCTTATCGCTTCTATATATTTTAATATTTAGTCGTTTAAACTAGTATATTTAAATATTAAAATCAAAACCTTTTTCTATTTGAGCATCAAACTTTAGACATAAACGCGGATTTCCATTCACACTTCGCCGGAACTACGATAACCTTTCGGGTTTATACTCAAAACGACTCTATTAACCCAATACTAATCCATGTTTAATAAAAACTCCAGGGGTTTACATAATATAGTTTTTATTAAAATTGAAGAAACCCTAAGTCTCTCTTCTCTCTCTTTCTTGCCATCGACAACCAAGAACACCACAAGGGGTGTTTGTTAATTTTGATCTTTGATTTTGGTGGTATGTGTTCGTGTTAATAACCTCCATTCGTCTACGGCTTCGGTATGATCAAAACCTTTTTCTTTTATTGATACTTTTACTTTTATTTGATCATGTGTCTAAATCTTAAAAACAAACAAGAAAACATGTTAGTATAATCAAGATTCGTAAAAAGGAAGGGTTTTGGTTTGGTTTTTGTTTCGGTCGACCCACCATCGAGAGCTCAAAGCTCTCAGTTTGCCTAGTTCGCACCACCACCGAGACTTAAATCTCGGATTGGTTGGTTTTGGTTGATCGCACGACATGGGACCCCCAACATGGAGTCGGGATATGGTTTAGATTTGATTTTGGTTTGATTTTCGGCTAACCGAGACCACTAGGGTCTCGGTGTGGCTCGGGTAACAAAAACAATGGGAACCCGACTTAAGCCGGGGCCACGTTTGGCTTAGCAGTGGCTCAGTAGGGGGAAAGTTTGAGCTGTCAGTGTCAGCCGGTCTAGCCACTGACGGGCTGTTTGTTTTGGCTCGGTTGGTTTGGACCTTTCGGGTTCGGGTTCGGGTCAATATTAAAATCAATTTATTTAATGATTTTCAAGACTTAGGTGATAAATATTTTATTTAAATAATTCATGACTTAGCCTAAGTATTTAACTAGCTTAGTTTAATTAAACATGTATTTTAATTAAATTCTTATTATCTATAGTTTATTAAATTAACCAAGTTATTTATTTAATAAGCTATAATCCTTGAACCATGACTTGTATTTTTACTAATAAACTTTACTTTATATCTTTATAATCCAGCTTATTCTAATTATGGAAACTTACTATTTTTTGAAACTTTCTACTTTTGGAAACTTACTATTGTAAGAAACCTGTTATTTTTAGAAAGTTACTTAGTATTACAATACAAGTATTATAATACCTTATTACATGAATAATAAAACAACAGAATACAAGAATGAATACAGTTAATACTTAAAACAGTTAAAACATGACAGAACATGAATAATAAGCTAAGAACACACAGAACCAGTAAAACACATTTATCTCAGACAACTCATACACGTCCCTATTATTATGTAGTATTATCCGTCAAGACGGAGTAGGTTCTTCATCGTTTTCGTTAGCTTCTACTGGATACAAAGTACGGATTTCCCGTCCTTCAGTAAGGACAATCTCTTCCTTTATTAGGATTTCTCTTATGAAGCCAACTATTTTCCCAGTAGATACAGATTTAAATGCTTATGTTTTATTAGTTACCTTAGCCATATACATGCATTCCAGTTTTACCTAGTTATGGAGGTACCATAACCATAACACTAGAGGCACCAGTGTTATGACTTCACCACGGCGGAGTGATAGCTCGTAGCGTCCCTTCAGTTTATTTGGCTTTTATTATTATTATATTATCATGTGGGGCGTATGGGTGCATCCTAGGTATAGTTTTAGTCAGGATTTCATGGTGAATGTGGTGTGTGCCTTGCATCCTTCACAAGGAGTTGATCCCTCCTACCCAAACCATAGTAATTAGAGGCATCCCCTCTAATTGCATGACGAGGTCACCCCTCCAAGTATTCATGCACGTTGTTGACCTCATGACCTATATTGGCTTTTGGTATATTAAAATAATACAGATTTTTATAAGTAAACATAAGTTATGTTTTCAGAACTAAAACCAGTAAACATGTTATACGCCTAGGTTTCCCAGGACTTATTCATTTCCGCTGCTATTCATGCTTTATATGCTCTTTATATGCTTCATTACTCTATGTTTTCCATGCTTTATTGTATATCCGTGCGCAGGGCGTTATGCTCTGCCGTTTTCCATTTCCATGTTCCCAAACGACAGGTACCCAAGGTCGCTAGTAATATCTCAAGAGTATGTGCATTCGGTTGGAAGCTATCAAGCCTTCTATATCTTATGCATTTATCATACTTATCTTACTTATTTCATGTTGGACATTGTTTAGTCCTTTCCCTTTTCAGTACTTATATTTGCTTGTGTTGAGTTACTTGGACTATCGATGTTTGTTTCTGGTATTTCCTTTTATGGTCACGAATGTTTAGACATTTCACTTGCATGCCTTAATAACACGCCATATATTACTGTGATATTCCATTTTACCAAATGGGGTGTTACAAATTTGGTTGATTATAAAGTTGATATTGGTAATTCCCTTTGGATGTTGCTTGGGGATTTCGACGTCATTTTATCTTTTGAAGAGAGTTCTAGCTGCTATAGTTCTAGAGTTGGGGGTATGGATGAGTTTCATGACTGTGTTCATACTCTTGAAGTGGAAGATCTATGTAGCAATTGTATGTTCTATACTTGGATCGAGAAGCGAAATGACCCTAATAGTGGTATCCTTAAGAAGCTAGATAGGGTTATGGTTAATGAGAACTTTTCTCATTTGTTTAGTAGGTGTTTTGCTAATTTCATGCCATATTTGTCATCTGATCACTGTCCAACTCTTGTTAGTTTTCCTGATGTGGTTAGTTCGAAGCCTATGTCATTTAGGTTTATGAACTTTCTCGTTGAGAAGGAGGGGTTTATGGATAGGGTGAAGGATAACTGGTTTGTAGAAGTGAGTGGATTTTCTATGTTTGTGTTGGCCAAAAGACTTAAGAATATGAAGAAATATATGAGAGGGTTTAATAGATAAAATGGAAATGTGTTTGAGAAAGGTAAGGTGCTTAAGGATGTTTTAATAGATGTGCAGAGAAGGCTTGATCAAGACCCTCTTAATCCGTCATGAACAGAAGAGGAGAGGATTTTTTCCAAAGCTTAACATGATGCGGTCCTTGATGAAGAAAGTGTTCTAAGACATAAAACCAAGATTGAATGGCTGAGAGAAGGTGACAACAATACGGCTTATTTCCATAAGTTTCTTAAAGGCAAAACCAGTAGAAGTAGGATTGAAGCTGTTTACGATGATGAAGGCCATACTTATTCTGGTTGTGAAGTTTATGATCGTTTTGTGGACCACTACAAGAAGTTCTTTTCAGAAAGATGATGAGGTTTTTCAGATTGAAGATATTGATGGTTTGTTTTCCAAGAAACTTGATCCTTTGAAGGCTGAGCATATGATCAGACCTGTGTTAGATGAGGAAGTTAAGACTGCTATGTTTGGGATTAAGGATGATAAAGTTGTAGGCCCGAATGGTTTACTGCTAAGTTTTTTAAGAAAGCTTGGAGTGTGGTTGGCCCGAACATTTTCAAGGCTGTGAAGGAATTCTTTATATCTAGTAAACTCCTTTGTGAGTTAAACACTAATCTTGTTACTCTAATTCCTAAACTCAAGGTTTCTAGGAAGTTTTCAGACTATAGACCTATAGCCTGTAGTAATGTGGTTTATAAGTGTCTTAGTTAGTTGTTAACTAATAGGCTTAAAGAGGGTCTAGATAGCCTTGTGGATAGTAATCAGTGTGCTTTTATTCCGGGTAGGGATATTAGTGATAACATTCGGATTATGCAAGAGCTAATGATTAGTTATGATAATTCTACTAGTTCTAAGAATTGTGCATTCAAGTTTGACATTAAAAAGGCTTATGACACAGTTAATTGGGATTTCCATAAAACCATTTGCTAAGTTTGGGTTCCATAGCACAATGATAAATTGGCTTATGGCTGCATCCTTCTCTTTATGTATTAACGGGGAAGTCCATGGTTTTTTTAAGAGTGGTAGAGGCTTAAGACAGGGTGATCCCATATCACCCTATCTTTTTTCCTAATTATGGAAGTTTTAAACCTTATGATCAAAAGAGAGATTAAGTTGGATAAGAGGTTTAAGTTTCATTCTAGTTGTAAGGAGCTTAATTTGACACACCTATGCTTTGTGGATGATCTGTTGCTTCTTTGTCATGCTGATGAAGTCTCGGCTAGTATACTTAGGAGAGGTTTGGATGAGTTCAACATGTGTTCTGGTCTATACCCTAGTATGGAGAAGAGCACTGCTTATTTTAGTAATGTTCCGGATGATATTAAGTTAGGAATTGGTCTTGCTCTTCTGTTTGCTGAAGGAAGTCTTCCTATAAGATATTTGGGAGTCCCTATGGTGACTAAGAAGCTCTGTAATATTGATTGTAGGATTTTGATTGATAAGATTAAGTGTAGGATTTTGGACTAGAAGAATAAGTATATTTCTTATGCAGGTAAGCTACAACTTATTTCCTCTGTCCTATCTTCTTTGAGTGTCTATTGGGACCCAATGTTTGTTCTGCCAAAACATATATGTGCTAGTATTGATAAAGTGATGAAAAACATTTTATGGGGTTTTAATGAGGGTAGGAAGGGCTTCACTAGTGTGGCTTGGAAAGATATTTGTAGACCAAAATATCAAGGTGGCCTTGGGAGAAAGTCTACTAAGAGTATGAATGATAGTATTATGACTAAACATTTATGGAATGTATTTAGTAGGAAAGGGTCATTATGGGTGAAGTGGGTGAATATTTATAGGCTTAAGGGTAACAGCATATGGAGTTGTCAGATTAAGAGTCATGCTTTGCGGTCTTGGAGACATATCCTAATGCTAAGAGATAAAATCAAGAGTTTTGTTGGCGTGAAGCTTGGGGACGGGAAAGATTGTTTTTTATGGATTGATAAATAGCAAGAAAAGGGTTTGCTTTGTGATGTTATTTATGATGTTCTTAAAAGGTCTAGTGGATACAATATTAAGGACAAAGTTGTGGACAAAATTAGTGGAAACTGTTGGTCTTGAACCCATGATTGGAATAGGAGGGATATGAGCTCTCTTAATTTTGAGCCTCCTAATCTTAATGATAACAGTGATATATCCATTTGATTTAATAAGAATTTGGTTGCTACCAAGTTTAGTGTAAGTGAAGTTAGTAAGGTGTTAAGGCAGGATGATCCAAAAGTTCTATGGTCTGATCATGTCTGGTTCCCTCAGTGTATTCCTTGTCACTCATTCATTTTATGGCTTGCGGTTAGAGAGAGGCTAAAAACACAAGATAGGTTATCTAAATGGTTCCACATTGACATGGTTATGTGTCCATTATGTAATACTGTGTTAGAAACTACATCTCATTTGTTCTTCGAGTGTATCTTTTCTAGATGTGTTTAGGACAAGATGAAAGCCCTTGCTAAATTAAATGACCTTTCTTATACCTGGTCTAAAGTGGTCTTAGGGGTATGCATTAGGAAGGCTAATAGGTCTGTTTGGAGTATTGTCCAAAGATTTTTCTTGGGTGCCACTGTTTACTACATATGGCAAGAGAGAAATTCTAGACTTTTTGCTAAAACTTCTAGACCAAAGGAGGCTGTGATCAATATTATTATGAGTGTGGTTAGATTGAAACTTCTTGGTCTCAAGTTTAAGTGGTCTAATGATGTTCATATTGCTACAAAGTTATGGGATCTTCCTGGTCTTAAAGCTAAGAAGGTGTGTGATGGTGTGACTGATATGTATATTGATGATAGTTAGTTCTTTCATTTTGATGATCTACTGCATGGTGATGAGAGGCTTACGGGTTTCTTTGCTCTTGTTTGGTATTTTCTGTTTCTTTAAGGTTGTTTACTAACTGTGGTGGAATGAAGGATTCCATATGATGGTAAGATTTTGAGCAGCTTGGTTATTATCATGTTTGCTGTTGCTTCTTCAGGTGGTAAGGAAGGCATGATCCATTGTTGTACTCTTTTTCCCTCTCATGATTTCCCACCGGGTTTTACTTGGGAGGGTTTTTAAGGATGCAAAATGATTCATGTTGCACTAGCACTTCCTTTTGAGTACATATTGCATTCCAATTGGAGTATAACAAGTTGTCTATTGCATGTTCCTTGTATTACTTATCCATGGAAAGTGTTCTATTGGGATGGATTGGGCCAATTGGATGCTTCCTTTTTGGGTTGATTAAGAGATTTCATGGATTCTAAAGTAGGCCTTTTTGTGGTTAAGTAATTGGATTTGTGTTCCAATGGAGTGTATTGATGGTATTAGGTTGTAGTCTAAGTTTCAAGTTACTGTTTTTATTCTTGTAATTTAGACTAATCCTAGTATTGTATTATGAGCTTGGGAATTGTCTAATGTCATATTTTTTTTATTCTATCCAAAGTATGTTGTCAAGGGATGTGTCCTTGATGATTTATGCTTTGTGCTTTATGTATCTTGTGTGGCTGCTTTCCTTTTCTCGCTTTATAAAATTTACCATTTAGAGTGAACACGGTTCATATTAAAGAGGGTACTCCTAGCATTTTCCCGGACACGTATTCTACTATTCTGTCCTAAACCATCTAGGAACTCAGCCGCTATTGTGACAATCCTCAAATTTCACATATGTGTTATGCGTTATGATTGTATGAATATGAAAATTTGACTAGAAAGTTTTGCTTCTATGCCTTACTTGGTAAGATGAATGGGTTCTCACAACCTTAACTGCCATTTCAACATATTCCTATTTGAAAGGGCTTTAGATATAAAAGGTGAGATATATTCTGAGTTATGTCTTGAATTCTTTTCAACCTTTTATTTTAAGAATGAAGTTGAAGATGCAAAGGACGAGCCTTGCATTTGGTTTAGACTATTAGGGGTGAATTACTGTTTTACACTAGCACTATTTGGAGAGGTGTTAGGATTGTATGATGCGGAAGATTTGGACAATCCTTTGGGTTAATGCAAAGCAATGCCTAAAAACATTGTTGGTATTAATTAATCTTTCTTAGTTTTGATCACGACAAATTACAAATACATTTATTCTCAAACACAATCATAAAACGAATTATCTAACAAAAACTATCATCAAGGTATAATCATTACACTAACATATCTTAATCATGCTTAGTGATCATAAAAGTGATTAGCCTTAAAACTCACTTTTGTCAAACATTACAAAAGATTTTTAATAAACTTTATCTTTAAGAAAATGTTTTATTAAAATGAAAATGCGAATTTTAATATGGCATATTCCATATGCCATAAGAATATCCTTTGAAGGTTTAAACAGCTCAGATATTTCAAATTCACTAAAAGACAAAAAGGAGTGGAGTCTATGTCGGCGGTACCTTAGCACCTATGGTGGTTCCTTATCTATAAGGAACCGCGGGCTCCAATAAGGAACCGCGGCAAGATATAGTCGTTGGATGTTTTGTCCTATAAATAGTGGATCAAATCTGCATTCTCATCAACCCTTTTTGGACATATTCTTCTGCCTTCTTTCTCCTTTCTAATCCTAGTCATTTGTAAATGATCACTTAATGTGTTAAGTATGTTTACTTATGATTTTCCTCTTGATCTCCTTCTTTACCTTGTCCAAAGAGAAGATCACTCACACACTTGTGATGTGATTAAAGATGTAGCATTGATGAAGATCACCTTCTCCTAAAGATCTAGTCATGTTTATCATTTGTTTATTTATGTCTTGTGTAGATCCAATGTATTTGTGAATACTTGGACTAGTTGTGTTCATCCATGTTATTTGTGAATATTTGGATTAGAGTTGTGTACATCCATTGCACATGTGTGTGCTTGGATTTATGTTGTGTAGATCCAAGTTACATGTGTGTACTTGGATATGATTAGTTGAGTTGTAATTAGTTGTTTTAGTTCTCACTAAACTATAAAGTGATGTGGTTGTGTCTTGTGAGTTCTCACTAAACTATAAAGTGATATGTAGTTGTGTTGTGTGAAGTTTTCACTTAGCTTCAAAGTGAAGAGTCGTGAAGATTGGTTCTAGCTTTGGATTAGAACTCGACATCTAGCCTTGTGTCAGAAAATGGTGAAGTAGGAAACGTTGTGAAGATTGGTTCTACCTTTAGATTAGAACTCGACATCTAGCCTTGTGTCGTAAAATAATGAAGTGAGCGACGTTGCGTAGATTGATCCTAGCTAAGATTACGTCTCGACATTTAGCTTAGTGTCAGAAAATAATGTAAGCGACGTTGTAAGGTTTTCTCCGCCAAGAAGGGAGCTTGTGGACATAGTGGAAATCTCGAATAAGGTGTCCTCGAGGAGTGGAATAGGAACGAGGATAGAGCCTCGTTGCCGAACCACTATAAATCTTGGTGTCTTCCTACTAGGTTGTTTCTTTCCTTACTCTTTACTTACATTCATTATCACTACACTTAATATACATTGTTAATGCATTAGAATTGAACCTAATCATTATGCAACTAGCTTTTAAGTAAAATATATTTTTCTGCACTCACCTTATTGAAAGGATTTTTAATTAGGAGATAAACCAATGAGAAACTATTCAACCCACCCCCCTTCTAGTTTCTACAGTTGGTATCAGAGCGATGGTGACACAAGATCTTTGAAGTATATTGTACTTTAAAACTTGGATCGATCCATTGTCTCCTCAAATTAGAAGTTGTACTAAAGTTTTTCTTTGGTCAAAACTATTTTTTGTTGAAAATAAGCCTTTTAAAATGTTAATATTGCATATTACTTAAATTAGTAGTATTAAGGCATTTTAGATTTACTCTTGAAATGTATCTACTGGTTTGCATCTTGTTATGTGTAGGTACTCATGAAGATAAATCATTCTATTGATTATGGATTGAGTTACTTACACTTGTAGAAGACTCATCTTCTTTGATTTCCAACATCATTGAATGATGATATCAAGATGGGTAGAAGTAATACTAGTCTTTGAAGACTTAGTAGTCACTATTAGTCATAGTTGGGCTTTGCATCGATTCCTTGAAAGCTTGGAATGCAATTTGTGGCCAAGGTACGCTTTCGTTCTTCCACACGCCCTATTGATCATTCTTTTGATCATTATATGACTATATGCTTGTTCTTGGAATCCTTCCCTTGAAATTTATTTGTGGTTTGTGATTCTTTTCTTTTTCCCTCTCAAACCTTCATTGCCTGGATACTTGACTCACTATGGAGATGTAGGGTGAGTTAGTAGAATCTTAAATTATCAAGCATGATCTCCATGGTTTGCATCGTTATGGTTAGTAGGCCTTATATCATGTGTAACTTGTAAAATTAAGCTCATATCTAGGATGATTAGTGAATCCCTTGAGATACCAAACTACTTCATTAAGTTGTAGGTGGATTTTACACATTTGGAATTGAAATATTCCAAGGATATTGTTATTGTTAATTCTAGCAATAATTATCCGGTCATGTGGGAGAGAAAGTGAATCTATACTTTGCTCATATTTTGAAATAGAATAAGACTACTCTTGAAAATGATCTTATTCTATGCATCAAAATTGCTTGGTTTAGTTCATTACCAAAGCCGTTTAGACTATCGCCGGAAAGGCACGTCTTAAAACACTATATATGACACAAGCTCTTCATATCAACAATTTGAAGAATGTCATTTGCCCTTTGAGCAATGTTCTTGGTCTTGATTCACCTCTCTTGACTCCTCCCCCTTTGCCTTTTCGCTACGAGTAGTCGTTCGTTCATTTCGGTCTTTTCCTATCTCGATTCAACTCGTAATCCTTCAACAAAGCATTATTACCTAGTGTTGTGGTGGTCCAATGATATCCTAAAAGGTTTAAGATATATTTTTAAGTATTTTAAAAAATTTGGTTTTCAAAAATTCATCGTTTTTCTTTGATAGAAACCTGCCTCTATAGGCGGTTCTTTATCTCGGCGGCTCAAAGGCGCGGTTGATAGGTGTGAAAACACCCATCCTTTTACCACTTAATTATAATTAAAACCAAGCCAAAACGTAGATTTAATGTCGTAAAAGTCGGAATTATGCGTGGTTTCTGTTTTTGTTGTGATTTAGGACCAAAATGTGAAAAGGGAAGAAAACACGGGCTTTCACGGACTTTTATCGAAAAAAAGACAAAAGACGAAGTCAAAAGATCAAGAGTACAAAAAGAACGGAAGTTAAGGGACTATTCTGAAGATTTATCGAAGAAAAAGTCTAAAGACGGAAGTTTAATAAAAGTCGAAGAACAAAGTCTTATAAAAGAAGAAAATTAGAAGACAAGTTCATTTTATATCGACACATCCCGAGACAACGTCGAGAAAGACGAAGAAATTAAAAGATGAGAAAAAAAGAAAGAAATAAAGAAGCAACAATCATTTCCTCCTCCTATAAATACCCTCCTAATGTGTCATTAGGAGAGAGTTAGCTAGTTGTTCATTTTTTAGCTTTCCTTAAGGTAAGTAGGAGTAGGAGTATTTACTTTCTCTCTCTAGTTTTAATTTCTCTCTCTAAATTTTCTTTCAAGTTTGCTTAAATCTTTCATCTTTAAATCTTGTAATCTTGAATCTTGAATCTTTATCTTAATTTTAAGCTTTTCATAATCAATCTTATTCTACCTTTCTTGTTTTAATCTTTTGTCGATTCGGTATAAGTATGTAGTTAGTTTTATCTTGATGCTTATTTGATTAAAGTGTTTGTCTTTTTGGTCTTATCATTCTTATGTGATTTATGGTTTTAGCTTATTGTGCTTTTTGATTGTTTTGTTATTTTCTTATTTTTAATAAAGTGTTTTAAAAGTTTGATCTTTTATAAATTGATTTTATAAATTTAGCTTATTTGGTGTTTTGAATGTTTTTAAATTCGTGGCTTATTTAGTTCTTCTCATTATTGATTTTAGTATGTTTTTGGTAAGTGCTTATTTGGTTTTTGCTTATTCTCCTTTTACTTCCATCGGAAAAGGGTTTATTTTTCCGATTGTTATTCCGATAACTTCCGTCGGAAAAGGGTTTATGTATTTCGATCGTTTTTCCGATCGATTATTCCGACAGAATTGGGTTTAAGTATTCCGATCGTTTTTTCGACAGTCATTCCGACGGTTTTTTCGATACATATGTGACAACCCTGGTTTTGAGGTTCGTCACTTAGTTTTATTTTGTGTTAGTTACGTGTCTTTACGTGTTTCTGTGCTTATTGGTGTGTATAGATTGTGGTTTGGATATCGTTTCTGGTACGGGGTACCTTGTGAGTGAAATGATGTGAGATGATTTCATGTTCATGAGCTCACATGGTAGTGACTATGATATGAGATGGTGTTATTTAGTGGTTTTACGTATACGTATATGTATTATAGAAAATCGTATTTTTACGATTTACGGTTTAGCATTTAGAGGTCTCAGATGAGGTAATTAGTCATATGGATATTTTTCGGGATGGTTTTAAGTCATTTAGGACTTAGTTATAAAGTTTATTTCAAAATTTGAGATTTTTTATAAAAGTGTATATTTTACGTCTTTTACGGTAAAACGCGTAAAAACTTACTAGTTTTACGGTTTTGGGGTTTTGGAGGCTTTAGGAGCTGAAATAAATTCAGGTAAATTAAGGTATTGTTAATAACATAATATTAAACAATAAAAAGAAAAAAACAAGAAATTTAATGAATATGGAATGGGCATAGATGGTTGGAAAAGAAAAAAAAATGAAAAAGGAAAAAAAGAGAAAAAGGAAACATTGTATTGGGCTAGGATTAGTATGGTAATTATATAAAGACTTTTATTAACTAAAAACACATCATATTCCCCTGGAGATCAAGCTTAGTTCGAATTTAATGGAGAAAATTAGGGTTCATAAAATTTTGGGGTTTTCATAAATGAAAGGTAAATCTTCAAATCCCTTTTCAATTAAATTGTTTTTAATGTTATTATAATCATCTTATGATGGATTTAGGTTAGGGTTTAAATTAAAAACAGTAAACTAATGTTATATTAATCATAATATGATGATTACAAAAATTAGGGCTTGTAATTAGTGGGATTAGGGGTAATTAATGAGGTTAATTTTGTTAAACCCGTTTTTAAAAACTGGGCAGAATTTTGAGTTAATTGTTTTGATCATATCCGAAGTTCTATAAACTATTATTTTGCGATCCAAGTATCCCTGAAAAGGTAATTGAAGTGGCTTTCCAATGCAAGAAACGAGAACTAAATTGGAGGTAGGGAACTGGGTCAAAAACAGGTTACAACAGTCGGAGGTCAAAACAGTTTTGTAATCAGCCTGTTTTCTTTTTAAGTTTTGGGTTGTTTGGGGTACTTAGGGTTGCATTGGGATCTTCTCACGAACATGAGAGATGATTTATATATTGTATTAAGTATCTGCACTTGGGCTAAGGTTGTGGTTTAGGGTAAGAACCCCTAATTGTAACAAACTTTTAGTATATCAGGAAATCTGGAATGACAAAAGTATATATATATATATATATCGGGGCCTGAACAGTAGCTTTAAGGTTAGGACAAGTGGGATGTGTTAGCCAACATATGTAAGGGTATGAGTATTCCTTTTACAGAAACCATGGGTATGTTTAAGTGGACGGTTGACTTAATGTTTGGAGACCTAAAATTGGGACTGTTTTGTGTAAAATATGAACGGGATAGTTATTAAACTTAAACAAGTTAAGGACTTGTTAGGGAAGGGTAATGGGGTGTTTAGAGCATATAAATGGGGTATTTATATGTGAGTAGGCTAGATGTCCATCATAGGTTGATGAGTCATCTTAGTGATTGGTTCATGTATTGATTACGTGTTTTTGGTTTGTTAGCTTGTTGCTAGTGCGAGGACTTGTGAAGAAGCAATCAGGTGAGTTGCATAGTCCCATGTTTACTATTGATTTTGACTTCCAGATGGGATGGAAGAGACACTGTGTTATGTTGTTTATAAATTGATGTTGTGAATGTTTTTAAGTTTTGAGATGGACTTGTGGGTACATTATGTGATTAACTGCTATGTGATTCTTGTTCGTGTATGAGTTGGATGGGAAAGGTACATAGGTGTATGGGCGCCTATGGTACCATGGTTGTTGGTAAGGCGTGATGCCTTGGAAATTATGGTTGTTGGTAAGGCGTGAGGCCTTGGAAGTTATGGTTGTTGGTAAGGCGTGATGCCTTGGTAATTGTGGTTGTTGGTAAGGCGTGATGCCTTGGAATTGTGATGCTTGATTGAACTTGAATGCTAGTTGTTAATGCATACTTGTAGCACATTATCCATATGTTATTGTGTTGATGGTTGTTATTCACAGCTTATAACTGATTTAGCGTTGGAGTCTAAACCTATGACTCTCACCAACTTTATGTTGACATGTTTTAGTGTCTCTTTCAGGTGTGAATATGGTTAAGATTAAGGATAGAAGTGGCTAGACTTGGATGCCTTAGGATTGCATATAGAAGGAGATCCCCGTTCCTTCTTAGTTTACCTTTATGTTTTTTTTATAAGTGATACATGTTGGCACCTATATGTTTGTTTGGCTTATGTTTATTGTTTGTCTTGGGTAAGTGGTAGGACGGTTACCTACTTACCTAGACTCCTGCTATGTTGAGATATTGTCATGACCTTTGTGTCGCCATTTATGACATTATAGTTGCATTTTAGTTTTCTCTATAGAGACACCGTTTGTTGTGATGATATCCATACGTCGCGCCCCATATTCCGCCATGGTGGGGTGTGACAGAATGGTATCAGAGCCAATGGTTATAGAGAATTAGGTTGCCTAGTCGTGTAGCCTAGTCTATAGCTTAAGGGTCCCTGTATATAGGCGTCATAGGAGTATGTGTGCATTTATTATAATTGATGTGTTTGGATGTTATTTATTACGATGTTTTGACTAGTATGAATTGAACCATAATAAGTTCATACTTAGCCACATGTTATTTTTCTTTTCGGGATGTGACTAGTACTGGTTGGACCATAATCATCCACGCTAGTCACTGTTGTATTTTGCTTAAATTGTACATTATAGTACATATCTTAGTACAAGGTAGTTTCTATCTTTTATCGAGTTATTTTACATACCTGAGGTATGTTACTTTTCTTTTGATGTTTAAGTCATGTTCCTTAAGAATCGTGTGATGGTTCGAGCTACTAGGAGTACACGGGTAGGAAGGATTTTAAGCTGTTTCCACTCTTACGGGCGACATGACTTATAACTGATTCTGTTTTCGTTTTGGATTTAGTCTATGTTGTTTTTGCTAGACTATGGATTTCGGTATTCCAATAGTTTTATTATGTTATTTTCATAGTTGGAGTTTTGGACCTTATTGGTTATGTGGTTATGAGCTTATGTGAGTAGATGGATTTATGTGTTATATGTTGTGCTGATTCTTATAAGTGTCATCATAGGAGGGAGCGCATTGAGGAAAGGGTAATTGTATAAGTATGGTGGCCGACATAGTTATACAAGTACCACAACTTCAATGGGTTCTCAAGTATGATTGCATGAAAGAGTGTTAGTACATGCTTGTATATGGTGAGATGTAGAATTTGGGTATACGTATTATATATGAGTCTATGTAATGGCTGCCTATGGTATGGCTATTGTTCTTTTTGTGTTATATGTTTTGGATTATAGTTGTGTTGTGTGATTATGGGGTCACACGATATGGTTTGGTTTTGGAGGTGGGCTTTATGCCTTGTTGTGGCACGGTGAGATGGTGATTACTCGTATGGAAAAAACGTGCGTATAAAGCGATTGATTGACTTGACATGTATGATAACAAGTATGTTTGGGAGATTCGATAGGTATATATGCGGATGTATATATAATACTACGTGTTTGGTTATGGTATATGGTCGTCCACTAGTTATTATAACTTGAACGTACCCTGTGTTTGTCGTGTTTTATGGTGCTGGAGTTTGTTGGAGTTCCAACGACGTTTTGAATCTTTTGAAGTGTGTCTTGTAGCGTATTATTTGAGTCTCGTATTTCACGTGTACGTTTTAAAATGGTGTTTTTGGTTTCAAGTCTACTGAAATAACTTGGGATTTCTTTTGAGATAATGAAATCTTTTGTGTTGGGTCTTGCATTTCTTTTGGTCGGTATATATTGAGTTAGATGGTTGGTTGTATTCGGTAAATAAGGGTAAGGTGTTAGAGTCGTGTTTGAAACAAGATGTAACATAAGATTTCTTTTTAATCATATTTCAAATTCTAAAAGACTTTCTTTGAAAGAAAGCGAAGTAAAAATTTCTTTCTACCTACATAGTTTATATAATTGAGTTTGACCGATTTATGTCATTTTTAATTATTTATACAAGGTTAAATTGAGTTTATGAAGATTTCACATACAATTATATCTGTCATTTAAAAGGATTACATTGATCACTAAGTTTATTCTTTAGTTTTTTTAAAACAACTAGTATAAAACTGATTTGGTCATAACTTGTTCGTTTTTAGAGCTTTTTGAGTGATTCAAAAGCCCAAAAATATGTACTCGGAAAGTACTTTTCAAATATTCAGAATGTATAGTCATGGGAGGTCAGTATCTTGGCCGAAATGATTGTACAAGTTTCGGGTTAAAGGTTGAGTTTGAATAGTAGTTTATTTTTTATGATTTTGGATGCACGGGATACCTAGTCTTTGAGTTGAGTTTTGAGATCGTCTAGAAGGTTATTTGTAGATTGTTTGAGTCACATAGATATGGGAGGTAATATAAAAAAAAGATATAAATTCTTTTGGAAAAGTCGATCTTTTGCACGGTTTAAATAATATCTCGCGGGGCGTAATATGTTTGGTTACCATTGGGTATTTGTTGGATTATTTTTCGTTGTCATGGGTCATTTTGAATTGATACACGTTTTGGGTTTGAGTTTTCTTTTGAGACTCGTGGTTTTTGACTTGTTTTAACTGGTACACGTGAAATGTCGTTAGTTATCCGTGGGTTTGATTCGTGGATCGTATCTGGTGGATTCAGGATGTAGTTTTGGTTTCGTATTGTTCGGGAGCGTTGAGGTAGTCGTATGAAAGACTTGGTAGTGCCTACACGATTAAGTAGGTGACCATGAGAGAACGGTCGGAATGCCCTTAGTGGGGAGGAAAGAAGTTCGTAGACGAACTAATGTGGTCATGAGGTCTCTTAGGAGTACCAAGGAGATGAATAGAGATTTGTGGGATACCAGCATAAGTAACGTGCCATAGAGACTGTTGGAAGGGGATATTGTTCGTAAGGCATGTATGTTTTCTAAAAATTTCCTGAAATTTAGTAGGTTTGCCTATTATTTTGAGATAGAACCATGAATAGAGCAAGTAGGAGAAGTGAGAGGAGTTGGAGTTAGTGCCTTTCCAAGGAAATTGTTGATGGAATGATTTCAAGAACAAGAGTTGATGGAAATTGCAAAGGATGCAAGGTAAAAGTTGAGTTGCTTAGTAGTAGATTAGATGTGGAAAGCGGTTGAGTGGTCTGATGAGAGGAAGCATTGGTCTTTTAAAATGCGTGTAGAATTTTGCGAGTAGAACGAGGTAGAAATTTATTCGTATTGCTTCTAAGAGAGGGTGCAAGGAGGACGTAGTTGAAACTGCTAAGGATGTTGTATGAACGCTTTGGGTTTACGGTTATGCATTTGGCTTCGCCAAAGCACTAGCGGTTTTCATGGTGTCAATGAACCAAGTGTGCATGAACGTGTATAAACGAGTTGTCATCGGGAACATCGACGACATCTTGATCTACTCAAATCTGAGAAGGAGAGTGAGGCGAATTATGTGTTGGTTTTGGAGTGGAGTTATACGTGAGATTTTCAAGTGTGAGTTTTAGTATTAAGTTTACCATGATGAGTAGTTAGAGATGATGGCGTATCATGGAACCAGCAAGGGGCGAAGTGAGGAAGGATGAGGAAGCATTTTAGAGGCGGAATAAGTGGATTGGATAATGAGCCGATCTTGGCATAATCGGAAGGATTGGATGAATTCGCGAAGCATGACGATACGTGGAGCAAGGATTTGGACGCGTACGAGGACGACAAAGAAAGGCGATCGCTTATACGTTGCAGGAACTGAAGATTTGGAAGAACTGGATAGACTTAGTTAGTGGAGCTGGACTGTTATATCTGCCTAGAATGCTAGAGGCATTTGGTGTACGAGACGTGGAGAATGATCTATACGGATCATGAACGTCTCCAACACATATTCAATCATCTTGATTGAACATTTGACAAAGGTGATGGGTGGAGTTAAGTAGTGAAAGAAAATTGCAAGGCTAAGTACCATCTGGGAAAGGCAAGCATGGTCGATGAGACATGGAATAAGAAGGATGAGGTGAAGCTGAGACGAACTTGAACTATATGGATAACGTATTAGGGCGGTTTGGATAAAGGATATAGGTTGCACGCGTTGAGTTGTCTAAAGCAGAGAACGCATCAACGTGTATGTTGCGTGGCTTGGACAATCGTATGGAGAAAAGGGATGTAGACTATACTTTCTACGTAGATAGGAGTAACTTAGAAAGAGCGATGTAAGGACGAAGTTGGTGAAAGGGATACATAATAGGGTGGAGGAATAAGTACGACGAGAGTTGGGTGATAGTCGATAGACTGACTAATTCATCTCGTAATTCAAGAGGAATGGGAAGTCACATAGTTGAGAAGTTAGAAGGATTGCGTACGGACTAAAGGGGGTTGATGAACATGATTGGATATGAGTATATCTAGCTGACTGGAAAAGGAGGGACAAGTGAGATATTTATACAACCTTACGGGTTACACTGAGGGCATGAGTGATTGATTTAGAGGGGGTTAGTAAACTCATTAGCGATGGTTGAGTTTTCATATAATGATGATTATCATACTAGAAGTCGATAAATGCCATTTGAGGCACTATATTAAAGGATAGGATGAGTTGTCCCCATTGTGGACTAGAATTGGTAAAAGAGGCTACTAATGTGGTAATGGTGTTTGTGGACAGAATGAGAGCAACAAGGGATGCTATGTAGAAAAGGACGAAACCACTAGAGTTAGTGACAAAGTTATGTAGGGAAGTTTCACCCATAGTAACAGGTGGTATGTCTTGGTAAAATGGAAGAGTGGTGTAGAGTTTTGTAGGTCAATTTATGATCTTTTGAAAGATCGGACCTTTAGCTTATGAGCATAGAATTACCTGGGGAAATGAGTTGTATACATGATACATTTCATGTATTGAGATTGGTAAAGGTTGTTTGAGAATGCATTTAGCATGTACGGTTATTCGGGACTTGTGTTAATAAGAGTCTTTGATTTATCAAAGACTCATTCGTGAGATTTATTGACTGTGAGGTCAAGAGTTTGGCAATGAGTTTAATTATTTTTGGTTTGTATATGTGGTATTTTGCAACTTGAACTAAAGTTCACATGGAAATGAGGGGAGTTCATTTAGAACAAGTATCCTCGTGTGATTTGTTGTTTGTGTGTTGATCCTAAGGAGTAAATCTCAGGACGAGATTTCTATTAGGAGGGACTGATGTGACAACCCTGGTTTTGAGGTTCGTCACTTAGTTTTATTTTGTGTTAGTTACGTGTCTTTACGTGTTTATGTGCTTATTGGTGTGTATAGATTGTGGTTTGGATATCGTTTCTAGTACGGGGTACCTTGTGAGTGAAACGATGTGAGATGATTTCATGTTCATGAGCTCACATGGTAGTGACTATGATATGAGATGGTGTTATTTAGTGGTTTTACGTATACGTATATGTATTATAGAAAATCGTATTTTTACGATTTACGGTTTAGCATTTAGAGGTCTCGGATGAAGTAATTAGTCATATGGATATTTTTCGGGATGGTTTTAAGTCATTTAGGACTTAGTTATAAAGTTTATTTCAAAATTTGAGATTTTTTATAAAAGTGTATATTTTACGTCTTTTACGGTAAAACGCGTAAAAACTGACTAGTTTTACGGTTTTGGGGTTTTGGAGGCTTTAGGAGCTGAAATAAATTAAGGTAAATTAAGATATTGTTAATAACATAATATTAAACAATAAAAAGAAAAAAAAAGAAATTTAATGGATATGGAATGGGCATAGACGGTTGGAAAAGAAAAAAAAAAGAAAAAGGAAAAAAAGAGAAAAAGGAAACATTGTATTGGGCTAGGATTAGTTTGGTAATTATATAAAGACTTTTATTAACTAAAAACACATCATAATCCCCTGGAGATCAAGATTAGGTCGAATTTAATGGAGAAAATTAGGGTTCATAAAATTTTGGGGTTTTCATAAATCAAAGGTAAATCTTCAAATCCATTTTCAATTAAATTGTTTTTAATGTTATTATAATCATCTTATGATGGATTTAGGTTAGGGTTTAATTTAAAAACAGTAAATTAATGTTATATTGATCATAATATGATGATTAAAAAAATTAGGGTTTGTAATTAGTGGGATTAGGGTTAATTAATGAGGTTAATTTTGTTAAACCCGTTTTTAAAAACTGGTAAGAATTTTGAGTCAAATTTTGAGTCAATTGTTTTGATCATATCCGGAGTTCTATAAACTCTTATTTTGCGATCCAAGTATCTCTGAAAAGATAATTGAAGTGGATTTCCAATGCAAGAAACTAGAACTAAATTGGAGGTCGGGAAGTGGGTCAAAAACAGGTTACAACAGTCGGAGGTCAAAACAGTTTTGTAATCAGCCTGTTTTCTTTTTAAGTTTTGGGTTGTTTGGGGTACTTAGGGTTGCATTGGGATCTTCTCACGAACATGAGAGATGGTTTATATATTGTATTAAGTATCTGTACATGGGTTAAGGTTGTGGTTTAGGGTAAGACCCCCTAATTGTAACAAAATTTTAGTATGTTTAAAATTAGGAAATCTGGAATGATAAAAGTATATATATATATATATATATATATATATATATATATATATATATATATATATATATATATATATATATATATATATATATATATATATATATATATATATATATATATATATATATATATATATATATATATATATATATATATATATATATATATATATATATATATCAGGGCCTTAAAAGTATCTTTAAGGTTAGGACAAGTGGGAGGTGTTAGCCAACATATGTAAGGGTATGAATATTCCTTTTACAGTAACCATGGGTATGTTTAAGTGGACGGTTGACTTAAAGTTTGGAGACCTAAAATTGGGACTGTTTTGTGTAAAATATGAACGGGATAGTTATTAAACTTAAACAAGTTAAGGACTTGTTAGGGAAGGGTAATGGGGTGTTTAGAGCATATAAATGGGGTATTTATATGGGAGTAGGCTAGATGTCCATCATAGGTTGATGAGCCATCTTAGTAATTGGTTCATGTATTGATTGCGTGTTTTTGGTTTGTTAGCTTGTTGCTAGTGCGAGGACTTGTGAAGAAGCAATCAGGTGAGTTTCATAGTCCCATGTTTACTATTGATTTTGACTTCCAGATGGGATGGAAGAGACACTGTGTTGTGTTGTTTATAAATTGATGTTGTGAATGTTTTTAAGGTTTGAGATGGACTTGTGGGTACATTATGTGATTAACTGCTATGTGATTCTTGTTCGTGTATGAGTTGGATGGGAAAGGTACATAGGTGTATGGGCGCCTATGGTACCATGGTTGTTGGTAAGGCGTGATGCCTTGGAAATTATGGTTGTTGGTAAGGCGTGAGGCCTTGGAAATTATGGTTGTTGGTAAGGCGTGATGCCTTGGTAATTGTGGTTGTTGGTAAGGCGTGATGCCTTGGAATTGTGATGATTGATTGAACTTGAATGCTAGTTGTTAATGCATACTTGTAGCACATTGTCCATATTTTATTGTGTTGATGGTTGTTATTCACAGCTTATAACTGATTTAGCGTTGGAGTCTAAACCTATGACTCTCACCAACTTTATGTTGATGTGTTTTAGTGTCTCTTTCAGGTGTGTATATGGTTAAGCTTGAGGATAGAAGTGGCTAGACTTGGATGCCTTAGGATTGCATATAGAAGGAGATCCCCGTTCCTTCTTAGTTTACCTTTATGTTTTTTTTGATAAGTGATACATGTTGGCACCTATATGTTTGTTTGGCTTATGTTTATTGTTTCTCTTGGGTAAGTGGTAGGACGGTTACCTACTTACCTAGACTCCTGCTATGTTGAGATATTGCCATGACCTTTGTGTCGCCATTTATGACATTATAGTTGCATTTTAGTTTTCTCTATAGAGACACCGTTTGTTGTGATGATATCCATACGTCGCGCCCCATATTCCGCCATGGTGGGGTGTGACACATATTCCGATAGTTGTTACCGTCTGTTATTCCGATACAGTTTTAGATATTCCGATAGGGTTTTCCGATCATTATTCCGAATGTATTCTGACAGGGGGTATTCCGACAGAATTTTAGCGTTTATTTTCTTTCTTTTATTTTTAACTTTACTCAACGACATTTTTACTTTTATCTTAAAATAGATAATCATTTTACTTTCTTTTCACCAAGAACAATTGAGTCGCACGTTTAACCGGAAATCAATTCGATTATACCAATTCAACGAACAATTCTTATACTAGGTAAAATACTTTGTATTAAATGGCGCTGCAGCCGGCTCTTTTCGTGAAGATTAACGGTTTTTTGTGAGAGACGCGTTGGATTTTAGGATCCGTTCACTTTCGGACGTTATTTTTCGTGTCTAAAATTTTCAAAAATCCATAAAAATAAAAAATTTCAAAAATCTAAAAACATTTAAAAATCATAAAAAGCAATTCTTTTTCAAAGGTTTTGCACCAAAAATATTTTCTTTCACGTTAACCATTATTTTTCTATTTCTTTGTTATTCTATTCTTGTGTAGGTGTATGCGTACTCGTTCACGCAAAAGGAAGTCCATACAAGCTGCTGTCATCGAGAATCCTCCTGTTGTTAACACAATGGATAACCGTCCAATGATCGAGCTCTTGCAGTCACATGTTGAAGGCAAAGAAGACGTGATTGTGGTTCCGGCTATTGATGCAAATAAATTCGAGCTCAAGACCGGTTTTATACAAATGGTTTCCGCAACACCTTTCTTAGGCCGCACCCATGATGATACACACGATCACATAAAAAGGTTTGTTCACTTAACCAATACTGTGAAATACAATGGGGTCTCACAAGATGCAATTCGTTTGCTCCTCTTTCCTTTCTCCCTCGAGGGACAAGCCCGAACTTGGCTTGATAAGTAAGCACCCCACAATATTACTACATGGGAGGACCTAGAGACCAAGTTTATCAATTACTTTTTCCCAACCTCACGTACTACCGCTTTGCGGAATGACATCATTAACTTTGAATAAAAGTACGATGAGACATTTAGTGAATCTTGGGATCATTTTAAGGAACTTTTACGAAAGTGTCCACAACACGGTTTTATAAAGGTGCATCAAATTAATACTTTTTACAATGGATTAAGTTTGAATGACCAAGATTCACTAAATAGTGCTTCGGGGGGTAATATTCTTGTCAAATCTATGAATGAGGCTTGGGCTATCATTGAGAACAAGGCCAAAGTCCAAACCAAGAATGTTAGGGCTACTATGGCTAGTGCCAGTGAGAGTGAGTTGACCAATCATCTTAAGGAACTTACTTCAGTTGTAAAACAACTTGTTTCAAGAGATACCCCTCCTAATCAACATACCCATGCTCTTAATATATCTTGTGAAACTTGTGGTGGGCCACACTCTTATGCTACTTGTGATAAAGCTTTTGATCAATCTCACGGGGAGGTGTATGCTTACAACAACACGGAGAGAGTTCATTTCAAGCCTAATGTCGATGTTAATCACTTGTCTTATAACTCGACGAATTACTTGGCTCCACCCAGTTTTCAACAAAGACCACACCCACCCACCCATAACAACCACGGGCCACCAAGAGCAAATGTTCAACAAAATGCAAATGTGAGGGGCTACAATATAAATCAAGGAGCTTATCCAATGCAAAACCAAGGTTTCAATCCTCAAGGTTTTCAACCATATAACCAATACCCAAACCAAGGTTTTCAACAATAAGGGTTCAATTTACCTCATCCGCACATGGACTTGATTCTACGAAAATTAACCGATCATGAGAAAACCATGAAGGAAATGCAAGAGTCCAAAGATAGGAAATTCTTTCAAATGTTTCAAACCCTTCGTCCCAAAGGTGCTCTTCCTTCTACAACCGAAACAAACCCTAGAGCTAATGTGAGTGCTATTACTACACGCAGTGGAGATACTCTTGTTGGACCATCTATCCTTTCCCTAGTTACTCCATCTACACCTCCTCCGCCGCCATTTATCACTCATACTTCCATGCCTAGTACCAGTTTTACATTACCGTCTCCACCTCTTAGGGAAGAAGTACCAAAGACAAAACCTTTATTATCTCCACCTTCGACCTCTAAACCTTCTACATCTCAGCCATCAACATCTAAAACTTCACCTTCTACACCTACACCACCTAAACCCAATATTCCTTATCCTTCAAGATTAGACAAGTGCAAAGTGCTCACTAAGGAGGATTCTCAAATCACTTCTTATTTGAAGATGATCTCCCAAATGAATTTCAACATTAGCCTTGTTGAAGCACTTGTCCAAATGCCGAAATTTGTCAAAGCATTCAAGGAATGGCTTAGTAAGAAGGAGAAGATGGCTGAGTTTGTCAACACACGCTTATATGAAATTTTTCTGCTGTCATTCTTTAAGAACTTCCGGAAAAACTTGGAGATCCTGGTCGTTTTGTGCTACCTTGCATTTTTAACAAAGTTGAAGAATTTACTGCCTTAGCCAATCTCGGGTCAAGTATAAACTTGATGCCATTAAGTGTTTGGAAAAAGTTATCATAGCCCGACCTTACACCAACAAAGATGACTCTTGAGCTAGCAAATCGAACTCTCGCTTACCCCGTTGGTATTGCCGAAGATGTTTTCGTTAAAGTTGGTACCTTCACTTTTCCGGTCGATTTTGTTGTTGTTGATTATGAAATAGACCCTCGTATTCCGTTAATACTTGGACGACCATTCTTAAGAACCGGAAAAGCTTTAGTCGATGTTGCCGAAGGTGAACTCATCTTAAGGGTCGGGATTGATCAACAAGTTTTTCAGATGGGGAAGATCACAAGTAAATTCAATGGAAAAGAATCAGCGAATATGATTGATGTGCTGCAAGACGAGCTTACAACTACGTTGGAAAGAATAAAGCTTGATGATTTTTTTGTATATGACAATCCTATTTTCGAGACATGCTATGATAATCCACTTTTTTAAGATTATGTGGAAGATCTTGATGATTCTCTCTCCAATTTGGATCCTTCACCAATTTATGATTCTCCACCGATCAATAATGATTGTGATGATCATTCTAGTTCCGATGTGGATGATTATGATGATTTTTATTTAGAGTATAAAGACATGCCAACTTATGATGACTTTGATGATGTTGACACTCTTTCGAGTGATTCTTCAAGTGTTATGTCTTCTACTGATAATTGTGCTCATATTTTTTATGAAGATCCTCCGCCAATAATGCTTGATCCTACTTTGGACTATTACTCATTTGAGGAAGATTTTGCCACTTTCTTAATACATACTTTTCCAATGAGCATGATTCTCCTCCTTTGGACTTTGATTATGGTCTTTATCCTTCTTCGGATATTAAGAAACCTATTTACAAGGAGAAGAAACCAGAAGACACAAACATCCGTAGTACCTATGTTTTGACACCTCTTTTTCCACCTTCTTTAGATGAGATCGTGCGGTTTATGGGCGAATCTTCAAGGTCTACTAAGTCTAAGTCTTATTTTCCCCTAAAGGAAAAGGTGTTCGATCCGGGTATCGCAATTTTTAAGCCATCTCAGTATCCATCTGATGAAATAAAAGGAAAGATTTTTAGAACTTATGGAGCTATGCTTTCAATTCATCATACCTTCTACCACCTTTCTCAACAACTGCTTAAGGGAACCTCGCCTACTCTTCTTTGGCTTGTCTTGTTCACCTTAAGTTTGTGCTACTTGATGGATGAAAACCATGTATTTGATCCCGGTGGATGTTCTTCAAGGTTCTTACCATTCTAATCAAGGTCGAGTCATGCGCATGACTCGGTGAACAAATACAAGCTCTTCTCAGGAGGCAACCCGAGTATCTATCCATTTTATCTGTTTTTATAATAACTGTAGGGGGAGACCCTAGTATGTGTTTGTTGTTTTCTTTCTTATCATGTGCAGGGATTCGAGCTATAAAAGATTCACTCTTGATGACTTTTGACGACCCGTGATTCCGTGTTCCCATCTTCCCGGTTTTATCCTAAACTCTTTTGATTCACTATTTTATATTCTTCAATATTAAAATAGGAATCACTTTAGTTGTCTCTTCCTTAGCAAGATTTAAATAACGTGCACAATGTCTTAAGTGTAAGGGAGTTTACTCCCACATGCTTAAACATTGAGGACAATGTTTATATTAAGTGTAGGGGGGACTTCTATCGAAGTTAAGTGGGCTTTTCCATGTATTTGTCCACATTTTAACCAGAAATTGCTTTTTCGACATTTTTCAAAATTTTTGATCTATTTTGGCCTAGTTGTATTTTCCTTTGTTTTCGTTATTTTCTTTCATTCGAATTAATTTTGATTAATGGTTTTAATAAGTTTAGATGTCTTTGATATATTAGGCCCGTCGTGAATCTTTTGACTCAACCCGAGTTTACTTATTTTAGTTTACTCTAGCTAATATCCTTAACGTGTTTAAATCAAGTTTTGCTAGGCTTTTATATAGGCAACTTTAAAACGCGAAAGTCTTAACTCTTACGGGTTAAGAACAAGAACTTTTCGCAAGTTCCTATAATTGATCCTAGAAAGTCGTTTATCAAATGAACTTTAAAATGTGAATTCTAAACTTGAAAAAGTCTAAGAAGTTGCAAGATCCTATAGAAGAATTGAAAACCCAAAATTTTGATTTAATAGGCTAAGCATCCACGAGTCTCATTCCTTGAGATTTTAAATTATGGAGAACGAGAGATGATAGAGTCAATTATAAGTTTGGTATTCTTTCATAAATTTATGTGAGTTAATTATGAGCTTCTTCTCCCATCGCTTGTTAATAAATATAATTGAAATAAGTAAGGTTGTACGATTTGAAAAGTTACTTAGCTTCTAGCACAAGATCATTTAAAAGTTGCTCGGTATTAATTAGAGTTCATAGCCAAGGCATAACTTATTGAAGCGGGGTGCGAAGATTGGCGAGTCTGAAAAGGCCCTAACAAGGCATGAGGGCTACATTTTGTTGCTAAAGATCTAAAAGTTATGTGAAAAATGATTTATCAAAAATCAATATGAAGGATCGAGACACATGACGAAAAGCAAATACTCCCCTAATGATCATGGAGAAGTCTATCCGAAAAGTCCCTAACAAGGTATGAGGATAAATAGATCGAAGTCCTAAAAGGAGGCGGATTGTTGTATATCGAAATCCCAAATAAAGATTGGAGAAAAATGAAGAAGTCGTGGTCCAAGTATGAAGAATCTCTCAAAAACTTCAAGTGAAGAAATTCCTATTATGAAGAGAAGACCATTATTTCAAGATCATCTCTCAAGATTCGAAGTATGAAGTCAATGCCAAATATCGGTCCGAGAAAGGTCTTAAATCGTGAAGCGAGTTATGCCAAGATATAAAATTTATGAGGTCTCGAGAAGCAGTTTTAAAAGATTTTGTCCTTTATCTAACTATTGATTAAATCGTCCTACTTTATTTTCAGCCTAAATAAACTATCGAAATAAGTCAACAATGCATCCTCGTGATCATTCAAGACAACAATATAATATAAGAGTTACACCTTGGAATAAGGGAGTCTAAGCGAATAATTGAGCCACATGAGTTTGTGCTAGTTTGCTAACTTATAATAACAATGATCTAATTTTTAAGCTTGGTATGGGGAACGTGAAACTTGAGGGTGATAAATATTCATGACATTCAAATCCCTAATGTAAGTCTTCGATCTCTTTAATTTTTCTCCCTTTATGTATTTTGTTATTTTCTATGTTTTTAGTTTCATTAATGTCTTGTGTTTAATAAAGGCTAAGGTGGGTTAATTATGATGGAAAATGTAAATCTTGCTTTGTAATTAATGCATTGCATGAGGGCATTGCAATGGTCAAGTGTAGGGGATTTGAAAGGTGTGAAAACACCCATCCTTTTACCACTTATTATAATAAAAACCAAGCCAAAACGTATATTTAATGTCGTAAAAGTCGGAATTATTCGTGGTTTGTGTTTTTGTTGTGATTTAGGACCAAAATGTGAAAAGGGAAGAAAACACGGGCTTTCACGGACTTTTATCGAAGATAAAGACAAAAGACGAAGTGTTGGAAATACGTTTTTACGTATTTATGAAGGATCGGTCGCTCCAACGATATTTATGTAATGGGCTCGTGATCTACTTAGTAAACGTATAGTCCATATAGCCCACATGTAGGGTGGGCTATATATATACCCCTCCTAGCATGTTAGGAGGGGTTGGTGATTCATTATTTCATTAATCTAATATTTCACTTTCTCTCTCTACTCTTCTCTCTTCTCCTCTTTCTCTCTCTACACCCTCATCTCCTTCCTTCTTCTCCATTCCATTTCAATAGATAATCCTAACCTTACCTAATCCTAAGAAAACGTAGACCTTCAATTGGTATCAAGAGTCATGGTTGTATCTTAGGATTTGCGTTTTTATCTTTTGATTTTCTTGTCATAATTTTTTTTATTTTTTTTGTTTTTTTTTATTTTATTATTTTAATCTATTTCTTCGTCTCATTTTTTATCAAATTTGTCAATCAGTTTTCTTTTCTTTTTTTTTCAAATCTGTCCAATCAATTTTTTTCTTTTCCAATCTGTCCAATCTTTTTCATTTTTATTTTTTATATTTTTATTTTTTATTTTTTTATTTATTTTTTTTTCATCAATCTTTTTAATCTTTTGTCCAACCATATCAGTCCAACAGTCATCTCCTATTGGTATTAATCTGGGTTTCTATATCTGGGTTTCTATCATCTCTTTGTCCAACCAAGTCTGTTCATCATCTTTCAGTTTTTTTATTATCAATTTTTATAACCAATTTTATAAAAAAAAGATGGGATTTTCGAGATCTGGTTTCAGTTTTTCATATCTGGTATAAAACTTTTTCCGAACGAACACATTCATCCGGAATAAAACTTTCATCCAGAAAAAAAGTTTCATCCGGAATAAAAGTTTGATCCGGAATAAAAGTTTGATCCGGAATAAAAGTTTGATCCGGAATAAAAGTTTGATCCGGAATAACAGTTTGATCCGGAATAAAAGTTTCATCCGGAATATTTCAAAAAAAAAAGAAGGGAGATTCAAACACAATCAACCTAGACATCAACAAAAGTCACCCATAAACAAGAATCGAACTGACTTCACCCTCGACCTCAATCTCGACACAATCAATACACAACTCACCAACCCTCGCACACCCTCGACTCAAAACCTTTCGACTAAACCACACCCCCGGACTCACACACTTGACAAAAGACTCTCATTTTTCACCCTTGAACCCAAAACACTCGACGCAAAACACCCTCGTCTAACTCAAAACCAAACCAAGACCCCCACACTCCACAATACAACTCTCGACTCATTTTTTTTAGACCCTCAACCTCTCGAACTCAAACAGACCCGCTAACTCGACTCTCACACTCGAACCCCGCACAACTCTCAAACTCCTTACACCCTCACCTCCTAGGCTTTCGACCAAGACGCGACTCCCTCACCCATTTTCGACTCCAACTCACCCTCGTCTCACTAACACGACCCATCTCAACCAAACAGACTCGTACCTCACCAATCATCTCAAACACTCGACTCACACTCTCAAATCACGACAACACCCAAACCATCTGAGACTCGATTACAACACTATTTAAAAAAAAATATATCAGTTTCATATTATATGTCGTAGATCTTTTTAGATCTTAACCTTTTGAACGAAACTCATCACTGATCTGTGTTTTTGGTTTAAACCATCCTTTAATATACGAAATATTAGGAACGAATCATAACAACGTTGTTAGATTCGATCTTGTATTCGTTTTAATTACACACGATCGACATGCAACAATCAATCTAAATAGGACCTACCCGAGACCTCATTTTCGAGATCTAGACGACGAATTCTTCTTGATTCCTCACGTTTTATATCGTTGGATTCATTTCTGAGATCATATCTTAAAGGGGTATATATGATTTCTTTGTTGAGAGAGAGAGTGATCTTAGGAACAAGATAGAGGGGCGGAGTTTCTTTTTTCTTGTGAGATTTGAGAGAGAGAGATTAGGTTACGTTGTTAAAGTCAATGAAATGGAATGGAGAAGAAGGAAGGAGATGAGGGTGTAGAGAGAGAAAGAGGAGAACAGAGAAGAGTAGAGAGAGAAAGTGAAATATTAGATTAATGAAATAATGAATCACCAACCCCTCCTAACATGCTAGGAGGGGTATATATATAGCCCATCCTACATGTGGGCTATATGGACTATACGTTTAGTAAGTAGATCACGAGCCCGTTACATAAATATCGTTGGAGCGACCGATCCTTCATAAATACGTAAAAACGTATTTCCAACAATCTCCCCCTAAGGGAGGTCGCTCCAATAGACAAAGTTCTAAATATTCTATATCTCGTGATCCATTCTAACTAAGATGTGACCGAGACTTTATTGGGAAAAACGTATTTCCAACAATCTTTTTTAAAGCTCATGCACAATGGTTTATCATTAAATATCAGATGGTAAACCGTGCTTCAAAGAAAGGAGAGTTTATCGCCGATGATAAACTTATCCTAACAACGAGAAATTAAGTTTTCTCGGGCATGAGCTAATATTAAAAACATTCGAAGTTTTTAAGCTCAAGCACAAGGACTTATAGTCACATAACAGACTGTAACTCGCTCTCAAAAGACAGGAAAGTTCATCCCGATGATGACTTATCCTTATAACAAGAAATTAAATTTTCTCGGGCACGAGCTATTATTAAAATTATTCAAAGATTTCAAGCTCGTGTAAATGGCTTACATTCAGATCACACTCTATAACCCGAACTTCAAAGAAAGGGAAGTTATCTACGCAACGATAACTTACCCTCAAAACGAGAAATTAAATTTTATTGGACACGAGCTTATCCTAAAACCATTCAAAGGTTTTAAGCTCGTGTATATGGTTCATTGTTAAATGTCAGACAATGACCCGAACTTCAAATAAAGGAAAGTTTATCATTAATGATAACTTATCCTCATAACGAGAAATTCAATTTTCTCGGTCATGAGCTCGTCTTAAAACATTCGAAGTTTTAAGCTCAGAAAGGAAAGCGTATCTTTTAAATAAGAGAACTTTTCCTCATAACGAGAAACTAACCTTTCTCGGTCATGAGCTTTCCGTTAAAACAGCCAAAGTTTTCAAGCTCATGAAAACGACTTCTAAGTAAATGTCAGCTTAGGACTCGTTCTTCAGATAAAAGGAAAGGTTATCGCCGATGGTAACTTATCCTTACAACCAGAAGTTTCAAACTTCTCGGACTTGAGCTGTTCTAAGATATTCCAAATCTTAAGCTCAAGTAATTGGTTTTCAAAACTTTGAACACAATTTTTCAAGAATTTATCAAAAGGTTTTTCTAAATCTTTCAAAATTGTGTGTTCAAAAACGTTTTGATCAAAAGAGCATGTATTCTGGAATCGATAATGTTTACGAACCTAGAAATGTCATTCAATAATGACACGGGGTTGTAAATAAAGCAGAAGTTTAAAAGATTTAAAACATGCTCCATATGGTTTGCTATTATTTCCGATAGTAACCCGCTTTTCACATTGAAGTCAAGCATTTCACCGGAAAGCTTTGACTTCCGAATCCGAAGTTATCAACTCCACAATCCAAAGTTCGTTGCAATTGATATCTACATACTAGACGATGCGACTACTCAAACGACGACTACAGCTCCTTAAGTAGAACACGGGTCAACAATTGAGGGGGAGCAATTGTCAAGCGTTCAGAATCTTTGACGCCGAAAGTGCCAAGTTCACATGTTGGTTTCAAGACAACAATATCAATCGTACACATGGAGTCAAGAGATAACTTCAGACGTGATGAGGCGACCAACATTCGTGAACAAGAACCATGTGCTTCTTTCATATGATGTTCTCCATCATTCTGGTCCAACCTCGTAATTTGCTAATCTTGTGAATTCATTATCATATATGATCTTTGCACGTGATAAATACCTTACACTTGTGTTTAAAAGGTATTTAATTTACGTTTCAGCACACCCTCATTATTTTGAGGGGGAGCTTGTGTAATTCATGAAGATAATTGGATTTGCATTTTTCTTCCCAAATTCTCTTAAAATACTATCAAATCAATTGATATTAAAAACATCGATTGGGTTAATATTTTTAATATGGGGGAGAAAATGTGATTTAATATTGAGATCAATAATGGTTTGACTTAATGTGCTGACTCATCCCGACATGTGCGAAATGTTTTCGAATATCGTGGCATATGTTAAGGGGGAGCAAAATGGATTTGGATATAAAAATAGATTTCATGGTGATTTATACTTACCCGCAACCCATTTATTTCACGACGATGAAGATTGTGGTGACATAAGATGGTAGGATAGGTTAAAGTCCAATGATTCCTCTAGAACCGGGGGAATCTTCCCAAGGACATTCCATAGCTAGAAATAGTAGTCCTTAGGAAAGTTGGAGAAAGATTGTGAATGTAGCTGGATGCCGACCAAGTACTTAAGTTAGCACTGGAACAATCACAACAAGGTGCTAGTGATGACGTATTGGTAAGCATTGAAGGGGTTGAAGAATGAAAAAGAATTGTAAAGATAAAGGGTGTAAAGAAAGAAGCCCTCCTTACAACCTTAGGCAGAAACCGGGTCAATTCATATGCTATTGAGATCATTTATTTAATGATTCTTGATATTGAAGATAGACATCATGGACCCAGTGATGCAAGGCATAACCCATCCCAGCTAACTCAGATATCTCTCAAAAGATATTTGTTTTAATCACACGGAGAAAACGCATTATCTATTGATTTATTCACTCCGAATAAATTGGTATTGAAAAGGTGGCACTCCTCTCCAGCCTCCGATCACTAAAATCTAAAATGCACAATCGAGTCTAGAGCCATTTGAGATCATAAAATATCTCATTAGGACACACTTTCATTATTCCTTGCTTGTTCACACAATGTGAAAAGTAAGAAAGATATTAAGAGTCCTACGCAAAATCTTCATGATCAGCCTAAACATCCGAGTAATACGAAAGTATTTACAATGAAGATGGAAATCCTTCTTGAGCGAACGTCAAAACGATCATGGTAGGTAACTTGTGCGATTCTTTATGAATCAAACGTGTGATAACTGGAAAGCATCAGTTGTTTAATTCTTAATTGAATTTAAACACGTTCCAGGCCTCTACGCAATATCTTAGTGATCTTTCCAGAACACTCAGAGTGATACCTTAGTGTTCACAGTGATGAGTGGAAATCCTTCTAGTGTTAACCTCAAACAGCACTTGGTAGGTAACTTTCAAGATTCTATACGAATGAAGCTCGTGACAACTGGAAAGCAACGATGGTGCAATTCTTAATTGAACTTCACTTGTTCCAGGAACATAAATTGACGGCTTCAAATCATGCGGATAATATTATCCAAATGATTCACTCATTACGTTCGTAGTCAGCTTTGGACGGTCGAGTAAAGAGAACGGGTTTACCCGCGAAATCTTGTCAAGGAGGTTCATTATTGAAACTACCTGCCACAAGTACGATATTTAATATCGTCCAACGGTCTTCACCGACCGGAGGTAAAATGCTACCGAATTAGAATGAAATGTTCAAGGCCATTTCATCCGTGTATATGGTTTGTTGCTAACTGCCTTATGTAGCGTAACAAGAAGGTGGCATTGCGGTGTATAATCCAAAAAAAGTCGTCACCACATGCTTATACTACATACACTTAGTATTTCAACAAATTCAAGGAAGTCTGAAGGTCAAGTCTTCCGCTGTATCAAACTCTGAAGCTTTCAAGAATTATAAAGGTATAAGTATGTGGAACATGAAGTCACGAAGAGGCGAATATCACAAGTGATGAATGCACAAGGTCAAGGCAAGGAAACATGCTCAAGACTTAAGTTAAAGATCACATCAAGCATATTCACAAGAACAAGATCGAACACTCAAGCATAGATGCTAGGTTTAAGATTTTGTAAAAAGATGTGACCTCCCTTAGGGGGAGATTGTTGGAAATACGTTTTTCCCAATAAAGTCTCGGTCACATCTTAGTTAGCATGGATCACGAGATATAGAATATTTAGAACTTTGTCTCTTGGAGCGACCTCCCTTAGGGGGAGATTGTTGGAAATACGTTTTTACGTATTTATGAAGGATCGGTCGCTCCAACGATATTTATGTAATGGGCTCGTGATCTACTTAGTAAACGTATAGTCCATATAGCCCACATGTAGGGTGGGCTATATATATACCCCTCCTAGCATGTTAGGAGGGATTGGTGATTCATTATTTCATTAATCTAATATTTCACTATCTCTCTCTACTCTTCTCTCTTCTCCTCTTTCTCTCTCTACACCCTCATCTCCTTCCTTCTTCTCCATTCCATTTCAATAGAATCCTAACCTTACCAAATCCTAAGAAAATGTAGACCTTCACGAAGTCAAAAGATCAAGAGTGCAAAAAGAACGGACGTCAAGGGCCTATTCTGAAGATTTATCGAAGAAAAAGTCTAAAGACGGAAGTTTAATAAAATTCGAAGAACCAAGTCTTATAAAAGAAGAAAATTAGAAGACGAGTTCATTTCATATCGACGAATCCCGAGACAATGTCGAGAAAGACGAAGAAATTAAAAGACGAGAAAAACAAAGAAAGAAAGAAAGAAGTAAAAATCATTTCCTCCTCTTATAAATACCCTCCTAGTGTGTCATTAGGAGAGAATTACCTAGTTGTTCATTTTTTTTGTTTTCCTTAAGGTAAGTAGGAGTAGGAGTATTTACTTTCTCTCTCTAGTTTTAATTTCTCTCTCTAAATTTTCTGTCAAGTTTGCTTAAATCTTTCATCTTTAAATCTTGTAATCTTGTAATCTTGAATCTTAAATCTTTATCTTAATTTTAAGCTTTTCATAATCAATCTTATTCTACCTTTCTTGTTTTAATCTTTTGTCGATCCGGTATAAGTATGTAGTAAGTTTTATCTTGATGCTTATTTGATTAAAGTGTTTGTCTTTTTGGTCTTATCATTCTTATGTGATTTATGGTTTTAGCTTATTGTGCTTTTTGATTGTTTTGTTATTTTCTTATTTTTAATAAGGTGTTTTAAAAAGTTTGATCTTTTATAAATTGATTTTATAAATTTAGCTTATTTGGTGTTTTGAAAGTTTTTAAATTCGTGGCTTATTTAGTTCTTCTCATTATTGATTTTAGTAAGTTTTTGGTAAGTGCTTATTTGGTTTTTGCTTATTCTCCTTTTACTTCCATCGGAAAAGGGTTTATTTTTCCGATTGTTATTTCGATAACTTCCATCGGAAAAGGGTTTATGTATTTCGATCATTTTTTCGATCGATTATTCTGATATAATTGGGTAAAAGTATTCCGATCGTTTTTCCGACAGCCATTCAGACGTTTTTTCCGACACATATTCTGATAGTTGTTATCGTCTGTTATTCCGATACAGTTTTTGATATTCCGACAGGGTTTTCCCATCATTATTCCGATTGTATTCCGATAGGGGGTATTCCAACAGAATTTTAGCGTTTATTTTCTTTCTTTTAGTTTTAACTTTACTCAATGACATTTTTACTTTTATTTTAAAATAGATAATCATTTTACTTTCTTTTCACCAAGAACAATTGAGTCACACATTAATCCTTTTTCAATTCGAATCGAGGCGAGACGATAAACTATTTTTATACATAAAATAATTTTGTATCAAATGGCGCCGCTGCCGGCTCTTTTCGTGAAGATTAACGGTTTTTTGTGAGAGACGCGTTGGATTTTGGGATCCGTTCACTTTCTAACGTTATTTTTCGTGTCTAAAATTTTTAAAAATCCATAAAAATTAAAAATTTCAAAAATCCAAAAACATTTAAAAATCATAAAAAGCAATTCTTTTCAAAGGTTTTGCACCAAAAATATTTTCTTTCACGTTAACCATTATTTTTCTATTTCTTTGTTATTCTATTCTTGTGTAGGTGTATGCGTACTCGTTCACGCAAAAGGAAGTCCATACAAGCTGCTGTCATCGAGACTCCTCCTGTTGTTAAAACAATGGATAACCGTCCAATGATTGATCTCTTCCAGTCACATGTTGAAGGCAATGAAGATGCGATTGTGGTTTCGGCTATTGATGCAAATAACTTCAAGCTCAAGACCGGTTTTATACAAATTGTTTCCGCAACACCTTTCTTAGGCCGCACCCATGATGATCCACACGATCACATAAAAAGGTTTGTTCACTTAACCAATACTGTGAAATACAATGGGGTCTCACAAGAGGCAATTCGTTTGCTCCTGTTTCCTTTCTCCCTCGAGGGACAAGCCCGGACTTGGCTTGATAAGGAAGCACCCCAAAGTATTACTACATGGGAGGACCTAGAGACCAAGTTTATCAATTACTTTTTCCCACCCTCACGTACTACCACTTTGCGGAATGACATCATTAACTTTGAAGAAAAGTACGGTGAGACGTTTAGTGAATCTTGGGATCGTTTTAAGGAACTTTTACGGAAGTGTCAACAACACGGTTTACAAAGGTGCATCAAATTAATACTTTTTACAATGGATTAAGTTTGAATGACCAAGATTCACTAAATAGTGCTTCGAGGGGTAATATTCTTGTCAAATCTCCGAATGAGGCTTGGACTATCATTGAGAACAAGGCAAAAGTCCAAACCAAGAGTGTTAGGGCTACTATGGCTAGTGCTAGTGAGAGTGAGTTGACCAATCATCTTAAGGAACTTAATTCAGCTGTAAAACAACTTGTTTCAAGAGATACCCCTCCTAATCAACATGACCATGCTCTTAATTTATCTTGTGAAACTTGTGGTGGGCCACACTCTTATGCTACTTGTGATAAATCTTATGATCAATCTCACGGGGAAGTGTATGCTTACAACAACACGGAGAGAGTTCATTTCAAGACTAATGTCGATGTTAATCACTTGTCTTATAACTCGACGAATTACTTGGCTCCACCCAGTTTTCAACAAAGACCACACCCACCCACCCATAACAACCACGGGCCACCAAGAGCAAATGTTCAACAAAATGCAAATGTGAGGGGCTACAATGCAAATCAAGGAGCTTATCCAATGCAAAACCAAGGCTTTCAAAACCAAGGTTTCAATCCTTAAGGTTTTCAACCATATAACCAATACCCAAACCAAGGTTTTCAACAACAAGGGTTCAATTTACCTCATCCGCACATGGACTTGATTCTATAAAAATTAACCGATCATGAGAAAACCATGAAGGAAATGCAAGAGTCCACGGATAGGAAATTATTTCAAATGTTTCAAACCCTTCGTCCCCAAGGTGATCTTCCTTCTACAACCGAAACAAACCCTAGAGCTAATGTGAGTGCTATTACTACACGCAGTGGAGCAACTCTAGTAGGACCATTTATCCATTCCCCAGTTACTCCATCTACACCTCCTCTACCCCCATTTATTACTCCTACTTCCATTCCTGGTACTAGTTCTACATTACCGTCTCCACCTCTTACGGAAGAAGTACCAAAGACAAAACCTTTATCATCCCCACCTTCCACCTCTAAACCTTCTACTTCTCAACCATCAACATCTCACCCTTCACCTTCTACACCTACACCACCTAAACCCAATATTCCTTATCCTTCAAGATTAGACAAGTGCAAAGAGCTCACTAAGGAAGATTGTCAAATCACTTCTTATTTGAAGATGATCTCCCAAATTAATTTCAACATTAGCCTTGATGAAGCACTTGTCCAAATGCCGATATTTGTCAAAGAATTCAAGGAATTGCTTAGCAAGAAGGAGAAGATAGTTGAGTTTGTCAACACACGCTTAAATGAAAATTGTTCTGTTGTCATTCTTAAAGAACTTCCAGAAAAACTTGGAGATCCCGGTCGTTTTGTGCTCCCTTGCATTTTTAACAAAGTTGAAGAATTTACTGCCTTAGCCGATCTCGGGGCAAGTATAAAATTGATGCCATTAAGTGTTTGGAAAAAGTTATCATTTCCCGACCGTACACCAACAAAGATGACTCTTGAGCTAGCAAATCGAACTCTCGCTTACCCCGTTGGTATTGCCGAAGATGTTTTCGTTGAAGTTGGTACCTTCACTTTTCCGGTCGATTTTGTTGTTGTTGATTATGAAATGGACCCTCTTATTCTGTTAATATTTGGATGGCCATTCTTAAGAACTAGAAAAGCTTTAGTCGATGTTGCCGAAGGTGAACTCATCTTAAGGGTCGGGAATGATCAACAAGTTTTTAAGATGGGGAAGATTACAAGTAAATCCAATGGAAAAGAATCGGTGAATATGATTGATGTACTGCAAGACGAGCTTACAACTACGTTGGAAAGTATAAAGCTTGATGATTTTGTTGTATATGACAATCCTCTTTTCGAGACTTGCTATGATAATCCACCTTTTCAAGATTATGTGGACGAACTTGATGATTCTCACTCCAATTTGGATCCCTCAACAATTTATGATTCTCCACCGATCTATGATGATTCTAGTTCCGATGTGGATGATTATGATGATTTTTCTTTAGAGTATAAAGACATGCCAACTTATGATGACTTTGATGATGTTCACACTCTTTCGAGTGATTCTTCAAGTGTTATGTCTTCTACTGATAATTGTGCTCCTATTTTGGATGAAGATCCTCCGCCAACATTGCTTGATCCTACTTTGGGCGATTACTCATTTGAGGAAGATTTAGCCACTTTGCTTAATACATACTTTCCCAATGAGCATGATTCTCTTCCTTTGGACTTTGATTATGGTCTTTACCCTCCTTCAGATATTAAGAAACCCATTTCCAAGGAGAAGAAACCGGAAGACACCAACATCCGTAGTACCTATGTTTTAACACCTCTCTTTCCACCTTCTTCGGATGAGATCGTGCGTTTTATGGGCGAATCTTCAAGGTCTACTGAGTCTAAGTCTTATTTTTCCCTAAAGGAAAAGGTGTTCGATCCGGTTATCACAACTTTTAAGCCATCTCAGTATCCATCTGATGAAATAAAAGGAAAGATTTTTGAAACTTATAGAGCTATGCTTTCACTTCATCATACCTTCTACCACCATGCTCAACAATTGCTTAAGGGAACCTCGCCTACTCTTCTTTGGATTGTCTTGTTCACCTTAAGTTTTTGCTACTTGATGGATGAAAACCATGTATTTGATCCCGGTGGATGTTTTTCAAGGTTCTTACCATTCTAATCAAGGTCGAGTCAGGCTCACGACTCGGTGAACAAAAACAAGCGCTTCTCGGGAGGCAACCCGAGTATCTATCCTTTTTATCCGTTTTTTATAATAAGTGTAGGGGGAGACTCTAGTATGTGTTTGTTGTTTTCTTTCTTATCATGTGCATGGATTCGACCTATCAAAGATTCACTCTTGATGACTTTTGACGACCCGTGATTCCGTGTTCCCGTCTTCCCGGTTTTATCCTAAACACTTTTGATTCACTATTTTATATTCTTCAATATTAAAATAGGAATCACTTTAGTTGTCTCTTCCTTAGCAAGATTTAAATAACGTGCACAATGTCTTAAGTGTAGGGGAGTTTTCTCCCACATGCTTAAACATTAAAGACAATGTTTATATTAAGTGTAGGGGGGGACTTCTATCGAAGTTAAGTGGGATTTTCCATGTATTTGTCCTCATTTTAACCGGAAATTTATTTGTCGACATTTTTCAAAATTTTTGATCTATTTTGGCCTAGTTGTATTTTCCTTCGTTATAGTTATTTTCTTTCATTGCTAGAATAAAATTTAATAAAATGGTTTTAATAAGTTTAGATGTATTTGATATATTAGGCCCGTCATGAATCTTTTGACTCAACCCGAGTTTACTGATCTAAGTTTACTCTAGCTAGTATCCTTAACGTGTTTAAATCAAGTTTTGCTAGGCTTTTATATAGGGAACTTTAAAACACGAAAGTCTTAACTCTTACGGGTTAAGAACAAGAACTTTTCGCAAGTTCCTATAATTGATCCTAGAAAGTCGTTTATCAAGGGAACATTAAAATGCGAATTCTAAACTTGAAAAAGTCTAAGAATTTGCAAGATCCAATAGATGACTTGAAAACCCAAAACTTTGATTTAATTGGTTAAGCATCCACGAGTCTCATTCCTTGAGATTTAAAATTGTGGAGAACGAGAGATGATAGAGTCAATTATAAGTTTGGTATTCTTTCATGAATTTATGTGAGTTAATTATGTGCTTTTTCTCCCATCGCTTGATAAATATAATTGCAATAAGTAAGGTTGTACGATTTAAAAAGTTACTTAGCTTCTAACACAAGATCGTTTAAAAGTTGCTCGGTATTAATTAGAGTTCATAGCCAAGGCATAACTTATTGAAGCGGGATGCGAAGATTGGCGAGTCCAAAAAGGCCCGGCATGAGGGCTACATTTTGTTGCTAAAGATCCAAAGTGATGTGAAGAATCATTTATCAAAAATCAATATGAAGGATCAAGACACACGACGAAAAGAAAATACTCCCCTAAAGATCATGGAGAAGTCTATCCGAAAAGACCCTAGCAAGGTATGAGGATAAATAGTTCCAAGTCCTAAAAGGAGGCGGATCGTTTTATATCAAAATCCCAAATAAAGATTGGAGAAAAATAAAGAATTCGTGGTCTAAGTATGAAGAATCTCTCAAAAACTTCAAGTGAAGAAATTCCTATTATGAAGAGAAGACCATTATTTCAAGATCATCTCTCAAGAATCGAAGTATGAAGTCAATGCCAAATATCGGTCCGAGAAAGGTTTCAAATCGTGAAGCGAGTTATGCCAAGATATGAACTTTATGGGGTCTCGAGAAACAGTTTTAAAAGATTTTGTCCTTTGGCTAACTATTGATTAAATCGTCCTACTTTATTTTCAGCCTAAATAAACTATCGAAATAAGTCAACAATGCATCCTCGTGATCATTCAAGACAACAATAAAATATAAGAGTTACACCTAGAAATAAGGGAGTCTAAGCGAATAATTGAGCCACATGAGTTTATACTAGTTTGCTAACTTATAATAACAATGATCTCGTTTTTAAGCTTGGTATGGGGAACGTGAAACTTGAGGGTGATAAACATTCATGACATCCAAAGCCCTAATGTAAGTCTTCGATCTCTTTACTTTTTCTCCCTTCAAGTATTTGTTATTTTCTATCTTTTTAGTTTCATTAATGTCTTGTGTTTAATAAAGGATAAGGTGGGTTAATTATGATGGAAAATGTAAATCTTGCTTTGTAATTAATGCATTGCATGAGGGCTTTTCAATGGTCAAGTGTAGGAGATTTGATAGGTGTGAAAACAACCATCCTTTTACCACTTAATTATAATAATAACCAAGCCAAAACGTATATTTAATGTCGTAACAGTCGGAATTATCCGTGGTTTGTGTTTTTTTTGTGATTTAGGATCAAAATGTGAAAAGGGAATAAAACACGGGCTTTCATGGACTTTTATCGAAGAAAAAGACAAAAGACGAAGTCAAAAGATCAAGAGTGCAAAAAGAACGGAAGTCAAGGGCCTATTCTGAAGATTTATCGAAGAAAAAGTCTAAAGACGAAAGTTTAATAAAAGTCGAAGAACCAAGTCTTATAAAAGAAGAAAACTAAAAGACTAGAATATCAAAGAAAGAAAGAAAGAAGCAACAATCATTTCCTCCTCCTATAAATACCCTCCTAATGTGTCATTAGGGGGGAGTTAGCTAGTTGTTCATTTTATAGTTTTCCTTAAGGTAAGTAGGAGTAGGAGTATTTACTTTCTCTCTCTAGTTTTAATTTCTCTCTCTAAATTTTCTTTCATGTTTTCTTAAATCTTTCATCTTTAAATCTTGTAATCTTGAATCTTTAATCTTTATCTTAATTTTAAGCTTTTCATAATGAATCTTATTCTACCTTTCTTGTTTTAATATTTTGTCGATTCGGTATAAGTATGTAGTCAGTTTTATCTTGATGCTTATTTGATTAAAGAGTTTGTCTTTTTGGTCTTATCATTCTTATGTGATTTATGGTTTTAGCTTATTGTGCTTTTTGATTGTTTTGTTATTTTCTTATTTTTTATAAAGTGTTTTAAAAAGTTTGTTCTTTTATAAATTGATTTTATAAATTTATCTTATTTGGTGTTTTGAAAGTTTTTAAATTCGTGGCTTATTTAGTTCTTCTCATTATTGATTTTGGTAAGTTTTTGGTAAGTGCTTATTTGGTTTTTGCTAATTTTCCTTTTACTTCCATCGGAAAAGGGTTTATTTTTCCGATAGTTATTTTGATAACTTCCATCGGAAAAGGGTTTATGTATTTCAATCATTTTTCCGATCGATTATTCCGATAGAATTTGGTTTAAGTATTCTAATCGTTATTCCGACAGCCATTCCGCCGGTTTTTCCGATACATATTCCGATAGTTGTTACCGTCTGTTATTCCGATACAGTTTTAGATATTCCGACAGGGTTTTCAGATCATTATTCTGATTGTATTCCGACAGGGGGGGGGGGTATTCCGACAGAATTTTAGCGTTTATTTTCATTCGTTTATTTTTAACTTTACTCAACGACATTTTTACTTTTATTTTAAAATAGATAATCATTTTTCTTTCCTTCCACTAAGAACAACTGAGTCGCACGTTTAGCCGGAAATCAATTCGATTAGACCAATTCAACGAACAATTTTTATACTAGGTAAAATACTTTGTATTTTTATACAAATTATTTTATGTATAAAAATAGTTTATCGTCTCGCGTCGATTCGAATTGAAAAAGGATTAATGTGTGACTCAATTGTTCTTGGTGAAAAAGAAACTAAAATGATTATCTATTTTAAAATAAAAGTAAAAGTGTCGTTGAGTAAAGTTAAAAATAAAAGAAAGAAAATAAACGCTAAAATTCTGTCGGAATACCCCCCTGTCGGAATTCAATCAGAATAATGATCGGAAAACCCTGTCGGAATATCTAAAATTATATCGGAATAACAGACGGTAACAACTATCGGAATATGTATCGGAAAACCCGTCGGAATGGCTGTCGAAAAAACGATCGAAATACTTAAACCCAATTCTATCGAAATAATCGATCGGAAAAATATCGGAATACATAAACCCTTTTCCGATGGAAGTTATCGGAATAACAATCGGAAAAAAAAACCTTTTCCGATGGAAGTAAAAGGAGAATAAGCAAAAACCAAATAAGCACTTACCAAAAACTTACTAAAATCAATAATGAGAAGAACTAAATAAGCCACGAATTTAAAAACTTTCAAAACACCAAATAAGCTAAATTTATAAAATCAATTTATAAAAGATCAAAATTTTTAAAACACTTTATTAAAAATAAGAAAATAACAACAACAATCAAAAAGCACAATAAGCTAAAACCATAAATCACATAAGAATGATAAGACCAAAAAGACAAACACTTTAATCAAATAAGCATCAAGATAAAACTAACTACATACTTATACCGAATCGACAAAAGATTAAAACAAGAAAGGCAGAATAAGATTGATTATGAAAAGCTTAAAATTAAGATAAAGATTAAAGATTCAAGATTACAAGATTTAAAGAGGAAAGATTTAAGAAAACTTGAAAGAAAATTTAGAGAGAGAAATAAAAACTAGAGAGAGAAAGTAAATACTCCTACTCCTACTTACCTTAAGGAAAACTAAAAAATGAACAACTAGCTAACTCCCCCCTAATGCCACATTAGGAGGGTATTTATAGGAGGAGGAAATGATTGTTGCTTCTTTCTTTCTTTCTTTGTTTTTATCATCTTTTAATTTCTTCGTCTTTCTCGACGTTGTCTCGGGATTTGTCGATATGAAATGAACTCGTCTTCTAATTTTTTTCTTTTATAAGACTTGGTTCTTCGACTTTTATTAAACTTCCGTCTTTAGAATTTTTCTTCGATAAATCTTCAGAATAGGCCCTTGACTTTCGTTCTTTTTGCACTCTTGATCTTTTCACTTCGTCTTTTGTCTTTTTCTTCGATAAAAGTCCGTGAAAGCCCGTGTTTTCTTCCCTTTTCACATTTTGGTCCTAAATCACAGCAAAAACACAAACGACGCATAATTCCGACTTTTACGACATTAAATATATGTTTTGGCTTGGTTTTTATTATAATTAAGTGGTAAAAGGATGTGTGTTTTCACACCTATAAAATCCCCTACACTTGATCATTGCAATGCCCTCATGCAATGCATTAATTACAAAGCAAGATTTACATTTTCCATCATAATTAACCCACCTTAGCCTTTATTAAACATGTTGGTGTGATTCACACGACTATATAGGATATAGAAATAAAGATGAAGATTAAACCATAAAAGAAAGATTAGATTAGATGAACGAAAAGAGAAAAACAAGGTTGTGAATTCCTAGTGAGAGAAACACATACGCTTCTCTCTCTACAAAACAAAGGAATGGAAAACACACACACAAATGGGGCTTAGGAGGCCTTTTATACTAAGTAGTAAGTGTTTAGGAGGCCTTCCTCATTTGTGTGTTCGGGACTAATTTCCGTTACATAAACATTAACAACTAAGAACTCTCGACACCGTTGAATAGTATTTTTCACGAGCTTTGCAACGGTATATTATATGACCATCACTTTAAATACGGCTAACAATCTCTCCCTAAGGGGTGGTCATGTAATATGTGACTTCACTTCGTTGGTGTTGCAGACTTTGAAGCTCGTTGTCTTGAGAGTTCTTTCATAGTTCCTTTCATGACTTGTGATCTTGGATCTTTGATATTTGCCTTGACTTGATCTTGAAACTTTGCCAACTTGTGTTCTTGTGTCTTTCCCCACATACTCATATTTTATGTTGCCTTGAAAGTTTGTTAACAATATCCCTTGATCATCAGAGTAGCGGAAGTCTTTGTCTTTAGAATTTCTTGAGCTTTCTTCATTTACATGAGCATGTGGTCTTGAATTACGACTCTTGATGTTACGCCACCGTTTGCATTCCACCGGTTTCCCGTTATACAGTACGAATATTGTACTTGTGATTAGGTAAGTTCAAAGAACTTCCTTGACAGGGTTTCCGGCTGTGGTAGTCGTTCTCATTACTTGAACATCTCGAAAGATAGTTCATAGTAAAGAGTGAATCATGCAGTTCCATTCTACTGATTAAGTCGTCAATTCATTTCCTGGAACAAGTTTGAATCAATTAAGAACCAAACCATTGTTGCTTTCCAGTTGACACAAGTTTTATTCGTATAGAATCTCACAAGTTACCTACCATAGTGCTGTTTGATGATGACACTGGAAGGATTTCCATTCGTCACAGTAAATACTAAGAAGTATTACTCTGAATGTTCTGGCAAGATCATAATGATATTGTATCGAGACCTGGAACGAGTTTGAATCACAGAAGAATCAAACCTCTGTTTCTTTCCAGTTAACATATGTTCAATTCAAGTGAATCTTACATATGACCTACCGCAGTGTTGTTTGATGTTAACACTGGAAGGTTTTCTATTCATCACTATGAATACTAATGAGTATCACTCTGAATGTTCTGGCAATATCACAAGGATAGAGCGTATGACTCTGTAAATTATCGCATGTGTTCTTGTGATGAACAACAATTGATATATGGAATAAGTGTCCTAATGAGATTTTTTGATGAATCTCGTTGGCTCTAGACTCTATAAGTGCACGTTTATTTGGTGATCGGAGGCTGGAGCAGACTGCCACCTTTCCAATATCTACTATCTCGGAGTGACAAAGTTGATAGAAATGAGTTGAACTCCGTGACATTAAAACAAACCTCTTTTGAGAGAAGCTTGAGTAGGCTAGGAAGGGTTTTGCATTGCATCACTGGGTCCATGATGCTTTGTCTTCAGTATCAGAAATCATCAAAGTTATTCTGATAATAGATGTATTGACCCGGTTTCTGCCTAAGTTGTATGGAGGGCTTCTTTCTTTACACCCTTTATCCATACATTTCTTTTTCATTCTTCAACCCTTCAATGCTTACCAAGACGTCATAACTAGCACCTTGTTGTGATTGTTCCAGTGCTAGCTTAAGTTATTAGTCGGCATTATTCCCGTACACTTAACTACTCCATCTTTCCTAAGGACTTCTAAGTTCTAATGGATTGTCCCTGGGAAGATCCATCCGGTTCTGGTTGGATCATAGGACCAATACCTAACCACCTTTTGACACGAATATCGCCGTGATTAATTATGTTGAAGGGTATAGATATCGTAGCCAGAAAAACCTGTTTGAAAAAGCAATCAAGGTGTTGATGAAATCAGTGTTTACACCTTGAAGGTTTTTTGTATCACCAAAATGCTCCCCCTACATATGTGCAACATAAAAGGAAAGGTTTTTGCACATATTAGGAAGAAAAAACACTTACATCAAAGATCTTATCCAAGATAACACATTTTAATCACTATTCTCCCCCTCAAAAATTGTATGAAATTGAAATTTTTGTGAAACTAGTGATGAAACATGGAGAGAATAATGTGTCATGAAACTTTGGAACAAATGTTTATGAAATCATTATACTCCCCCTTGAAAAAAGATTCTATTTAAATAGGGGAGTATATGAGCACATTGTTTTGAAATACCTTGAAAAATTATGCTCAAAAGTTCGTGAAAATTGTGTTCATGAGCTTAAAACTTTGAACGTTTTGATATAAGCTCATGACCGAGAAAAAAGAATTTCTCGTTGTTGAGGATAAGTCAACGACTTTCCTTTATTTTGGGGATCGGGTTATAGTCTGACATGTGACTATAAGCCATTATGAGAAGAAAGTAGAAAAGACATGTTTTAAAAACATTTGAACTCTCATTCGAACTTTATGTACGTACCCGTGTCGTTATTGAGCGACATTTCTAAGTGCGTCCATATTATCAATGCTGAGAGACATGTCGGAGAAGAATATTTTTGATATTTTTGAAAGATTTTCTCATTTTTTATTTTGTTTTTATAGGTTTTATATTTTTGTATTTTGATTTTCTGATAGATATATACAAGGTTACTGCGAGTGTGCAAGACGTTCAAGTTCATCAGGAGTGAAACTATGCATACCAAGTCGACAAACCAAGAATTCAAATATTTCTTGAGAAAGAGCTTTGGTGAAGATTTTGGCTAGTTGGTAGTCCGTCTGGACAAAGTACAGTTCGATTGTTCCTCTTTCCACATGCTCCTTTATGAAATGGAATCGGACAACAATGTGCTTGGTCTTCGAGTGTTGGACCGGGTTGCAGGATATGGCTATGGCTGATTGTGAATCACAATAAATAGGAACTTTGTTAAAGTGAAAGCCATAATCCGTGAGATGTGTTCTCATCCAAAGGACTTGAGCACTACACACGGATAGAGACACGTATTTTTCTTCCGTGGTGGACAACGCCGTACAGTCTTGTTTCCTTGATGACCAGCTCACTAGCTTCTCGCCTAAGAATTGTGCCCCACTGGAAGTGATCTTGAATGTATCATGACACCCTGCATGGTCGGCATCTGAAAAACCAGTGAGATTAAAAATCCTTCGTATACCAGAGACCAATGTTAATGGTTCCCCGGAGATAACGAAAGATACTTTTAACCTCCTTGAGGTGCTTCTCGGTTGGCTTAGCCTGGTACCGAGCACATAAACCAGTAGCATGCACAATGTCCGGTCTGCTTGAGGTTAAGTACATAAGGGACCCGATCATACTTCGGTATTTTGTAGCATCTACAAATTTCCCTTTCTTATCCAAATCAAGCTTGTGTTTAGTGTCCATTGGAGTACCAATAGGATCACAGTTATCCATACCAATTTTCGTTAGAATCTCAAGAACATATTTGGACTAATTTATGAAAATACCACGGGGGGATTGGTGAACTTGGAGACCAAGAAAGAACGTCATTTCCCCCATCATGGACATTTCGAATCGACTTTTCGTAAGGTCGGCAAATAATATGGAATATTTTGGGTTAGTAGAACCAAATATAATATCATCTACATAGACCTGAGCCACCAAGATGTCGTTGCCGTAGTGCTTGATAAATAACGTTGGATCAATGGTTCCTTTGCTGAAGTGATTTTGTAGAAGAAATGATGATAATTCGTCGTACCATGCCCTCGGTGCTTGTTTCAAACCAGAAATTTCCTTTTTCAACTTGTAGACATGGCTTGGGTGTTCGGTGTTAATGAAAACTTTAGGTTGACATACGTACACATCTTCTTTTAACGGTCCATGCAAGAAAGCCGTCTTCATGTCCATTTGGTACACAGTGAATGATTTGTGTGCATCATATGCCAAGAAAATCCTAATAGCTTCCATTCGAGCAACCGGGGCAAAGGATTCAGCGAAATCAATTCCCTCCTGTTGTTTATAAACTCTTACAACTAACCGAGTCTTATTCCTAATGACCGTTTGCTCCTCATCCATCTTGTTTTTGAATAACCATTTTAGGGTAAGCGAATCGATATTGTCCGGTCGAGGTACTAACTCCCATACATCAAGCCGGATGAACTGATTAAGTTCTTCTTGCATAGACTCAATCCATGATGCATTGGTCATTGCTTCTTTCACACTTGATGGTTCCATTGTGCTGACTGATAGTGCATAGATACACATATCACCATCGGTATGCAGCTGATTTCGTGTTGAGACCGGTCCTGAGAGATTGCCAAGCACGTGAACCAAAGGATGATTCTTTGTCCATTTGTGTTCATGTGTAAGTGTATGAGAAACTTCATGCGAGCTCGACGGATCCACATATGGTGTTGAAGGCTGAGTAGTACTTGTGGAAGCCTTAAATGGATTAACAAACTCATGTTCGTTGAGCATTGCATTGTTTTCATTTTCAGCAACTATTTCATTCTGAAGATGAACATGATTAGGAATTTGTTGAGAATGTTGTTGAGTTGCGTCAGCAGTCGGAGAAGTGGTTGGAATATTTAGAGGCAATATGGTTGAGGTTGACGTAGATGGTGTAGAAGTAGATGCCGTTGGTGTAGATGCTGTCGGAGGTTCTGGAACTACCGTAGCAGGTGCAGCCGGGGCATTTTGAGGAATACCATATGACGAAGGACCCTCCTTATATTCATCATAAATTGGCCCAAATAAAACTTCCAAGTCACGTTCCGAAGGTTGTAACGATGAGACTGCTGACTGTGCAAATTGAAGCGCGAGTCCTGAACTTACGTGTCCAGAAGTCTGACCTTGAAGCTCGGGATGTGAACTTCTATGCTGAGAGGCCATACCCGAGAGTTCATCAAAGGTAACGTTCATAGTCTCCATTACCTTTCTTGTCCTTCGATTATAAACCCTGTAAGCACAAGCAGTTGAAGAATAACCAATGAAAAAGCCAATATCACCTTTAGGTTCAAGTTTACCGATATCTTCACGATCATTCTTCGGATAACATAAAGCACCAAAGACATGTAAAAATGAAATATCTGGTTTTCTTCCATTAATGATCTCATAAGGTGTTTTGTTGAAGCGGGTGTGAATAATGGAGCGGTTTTGAGTCTGACATGCAGTTGCTATAGCATCAGCCCAAAGGAATAACGGTGCACTGGAGGAGAGAAGCATCGTCCGATCAGCTTCAACTAACGTAGGATTCCTCCGTTCCACAACTCCAATCTGCTCTGGAGTTCTTACAGCCGAAGTTTGATGAGAAATCCCAACTTCGTCAAAATAAGCTTTCAGTTTCTGATTGGTGAATTCTGTACCGTTATCCGTTCTTACAATGACAACAGGGGCTTGAAGTAGCACTGATGTTTTCTTCAGGAAATGAATAATTACGTCAGGGGTTTCATCTTTCAAAGCAAGAAAATGAACCCATGTGAAACGAGAATAGTCATCCACAATCACAAGGACATACCGCTTTCCATTAATACTTTTGATTCTCATTGGGCCACACAAATCCATATGTAGGAGATGTAACCTATTCGTTGATTTGGGAACAGGTTTGGGTTTGTGAGGCTTCTTTTTACTTTTACCTTGCTCACATGAAGGACAAATATGGTCTTTTATATATTTAAACTTTGGAAGACCGGTAACAAGATCATCTTTCGCAAGTTGGGTGATGGCATCGAAATTGAGATGAGATAACCTTTGATGCCATAACCATGACTTTGTTGATGTGGCTCGGGCCATGTGACCAATTGGAGAAGCAACAGACATTTGAAAAATATCAATGGTGTAAAGGTTAGTGGTACGATTTCCTTTCAACAAATCAATTCCTTCAAGATCTCTTACAAAACATGTATGACTTCTGAAAGCAACGTCCAAGTCCAAGTCACAAAATTGCCCAACCGAGAACAAATTATGTCCCAAGCCATCAACAAAAGAGACTCTAGTGATGATTATATTTCTCCAATGAAGATCACAATATCCTAGAATTGCCGCAACATGATCATTTCCAAATCGAACAGTTCCCATGAAACGCCATACAAAGTTTTTGAGAAGGCTTTGATTCCTAGTCATATGTTTGGAACAGACCGAGTCCACGCACCAAAGACAAATTTCAACAGCCTGCCAATGATAAGAGAAGAAAATATTTTGGCAACCGATGAAATAGGTTCCTGTAGGGTTAGATGATAATTAAGCCATATCACATACCGACGTTTCACTGTTAGTATGAGATCTACTAGTGTCGATAATTTTGCCGTTACAGTCAAAATTTCAACCAGTAGGCAACCATTTAGAGGTGAATCTAGGGCTACTAGGCTTAGCAAGACTTTCTGTGGACCCTACATGCGTACTTTTTGGAACATACACCTTAGCCTTAGGAGTGCGTTGTTGTTCACTGACTGAAAGTTTGTCAATTCGAGTGTAACCACCATAATTCAACCCATTCATAGTCAAACCACAAGCATCATGACTAAAAGTAAAGAAACATTTATTACATTTAGCACAAATAAATTCAGATTTTTCATTCCGAATAGCAAGCTTAAAGTCATTACATTCAGATGAATTAGGTTTCTGATTATGATTAAAAAGCGGTAAATTCCTAGGGTGTTCTTCTACTTCCACATTATTGATCTTGGGGCGACTACTTATAGAGGCAAAAGGGACCCTATCATTCCTTGTATTGCTCGTAGGCTGTGGCCTTCAGCTCTTAGTGTAGTTGTTTATTCCTGTAGAAGAAGACACACGTCTATTAGAATTAGCACTTTTTAAATCAATAACTTGTGGTTGAGTTATAGTGGTCGGTTTTGTCCTAACGCTTGCTTTAAGTTGTTTTCTAGGCACAGAGGGAGAACTAACACGAAACATTCCTGGGGCAATCACATCAGTTTTCGTTCCAGCAACCTTGGGAAAAGGTGTCACAACAAGACGAGTGGGTCCCGAGGTTGCTGATTTCTTGATCATCGTATCTAAAATCGAGCTAGGTTCAGAAGTCTTATCTTTTAACAAGGCCTTTAACTTACAGTTCTCACATATTTTATCAATAAGTTTCTGATAGACAGACTTACTTTGTTCGACAACCCGTTTATATGAAACAACAACAGATTCTAAATATGTAATCTTAGCCTTAAGCTTCTGAACATTACCATCACTAGCACTCTCTAACCCTGAAGAGGCCAAATTCTTTTTCCGTAACCCCTCCTAACTGAGCCTGCAACCGTGCGATAGTTTGTTGCATTTCAATGTAAGTTTTTTCATACGAAATCTTGTAACATTTGAATTCATCACATTTTTTGACAAACTTATTCCAAAGATCGGTGAATTCTTTATCCTTTTTAATGACATAAGATTCCATTTTCTCTTTCATAAGATCAAGCTCAGTTTGAAGGTTTTCATTATCCAAAACAGAGGTACCTAACTCAAATGGGATACTATCAATACAATCACTTGCTTTAGAGAGGCGTTCAAGATCATTTTCCAAAACTTTGATTTTATCAAGAGATTCATCAGGTTCCTTCGCCAAAGATTTAAAGTCTTCAACAAAGTTGGCAAATTCTTTTAGAAAAGCTTTTTCCAAATTTCCTAACTGAGCATCAACTTGATTAATAATCGGATTAATATCGTTTTGAAGAATTTTCTGAACCTCAATCTGAACAGGTAATGTAAAATTTCCTCTGGTGATTTTGGAATTAACGACACGTTTAAGAATGACAAAGTTATCTTTAAGCTCGTTTAGAAATCGACGTGTGATACTCGGTTTAGGAGGGTCATCAGTCAATTCCTCACTTGGGAGCAAAAGCATTTTAGTACTCATTTTAGACCGAACAAAAATAGTTGGAGGATTAATTTTCGGATAATAAACGGGTGTCACTTCTTTATCAAGCTTTTTCATTCTTAAACGAGTCTCAACAGCAAGTTCAGTAGTTTCCTCGGAATCATGCACACTAGGAGGATCATGCTCATCAGACAATAGCACACTACCATTATATAAAGTTTCATTTGTGGCCTGAACTTGCTTAAGGTATCCGGGATTAGGGGGAAGAGGACAACCTAAAGCCAATTTGTATCGAGTGTAATTTATCTCGTTCACTTTTGGTGCGAGCATATTTATCGTCTGCATAGTTTGGCCACGTTTTACTAAAAGGTTGTCTAATTCTCTAATCCTATCCTGAGCTTTGCAAAAATCTTCAAGAAGCCCATCTTCTCGAATTTTGAAATCATGTTTCAGCTTTTTTCGTTCTTCTTTTAAATCTAAAATAATAGATTTTTCAGTTGAAAGTTGTTTATTAAGAGAAGTGATTTCATCATTCAATTCGCTTATCTTTTTAGCACTACTTAAGTTTAAGGCATTTAATTTCTTAGTTGTGCATTTTTCTTGATAAACCGATGTAGCATGAGCTTGTTCAACTTCCTTGATTTTAGCATGATGAATCTCAAAACTTTTCTCCCGTTCCTTATATCCCGCAAGCTCAGTGGTCAATTAGGCATTATTTTCTCTAAACTTATTATTTACCACCATAGCATGATCTACATCCTTAGCAAGCTTATCAAATAGAGATTTATAATACGCATGTGTCCCATCAGGAAGGTTTGTAGGCTGAGCAACTTGATCCACACTAAGGTCCACACTAGGCTCATTCGAAATAATATTACTATTATTCATTTGATCCTCGTGTGTCTCAATGTAGGGCTCAAGCATCTCAGTATACTCTTCCTCCTGATTAGACATAATATATATATCATTATCATCAAAACTTGGGTGTAGCTCAGAGGGACCGTCTGAATCATAGACGGGATCTCTGTCATCATGCATTCCCGAGGTTGATGCTTGCTGTAAGTTTGCCATCAAGATGTAGTTGGCATTCACCTCTTCTTCCTCGTCATATTCTACAGCAGAAGCCATAAGATCAAATTCCTCAGCTTGAAGTGGAATCCCTGCATCTTCTTTTTGTGCTATGAGAAGCTGAGTCTGAAGATAAGCAGCATCCCTCTTCTTTTTGGCTGTGCAATCTCGAGCATAATGACCAAATCCCCTGCAGTTGTAGCACTGAACCTGACGATTGTTGTTTCCATTTCTCGTATCAGTATTCTCAGCCCTTGCAGGCACAATGTTTCCCATCTGGTTACCAATCGCTGGCACAACTATTAACCCATTCTGATTACCCGCATTCGGAACACCCGGATTTTGACCACGGTTTTGCCATACTGATTTCATGGATTGCCAATGGTCTGCCCAGCATTCTGACCATATTGTTGAAACTGAGTCCCCGTGTTTCCAGCAACTACCAATTGGCGATCTTGATTCGCATTCATGAAAGGTTAAGCAATCTGCCTATTTCTATTATTCGAGGAGATTCTCTGATTGTTGTTGGTGGGGTTAATGGTGAATTTGAATGCCTTTGCAATAAGGGCAAGACCAGTATTAATAGCATGAGTAGGATCGGTGATGTCATCAAAACAGGCAATAGGTTGTTGTAAGTAATTCATAGCAGCAGGAGGTTGATATCCATAAGCAGTGAGTTGTTGTTGTTGTTGTTGTGGCATAAAGGTACATGATGAGGGTTGATGGTAGGGTACCATGGGATATGACATAGATGATGGAGAGTTTGCCATAAAATCCAATGGATCTTGTGTCTTGGCACGTCTTTCTGCCCTAACTTCGTTAGCTTCATCTTGATTCATCTTCTAATAGTCATAAACTTGAGTGTAGTCCACGACATGAAGATCCTTGGTTTGATTGACAAGAGTGACATATCGTGACCATTCAGAAGGAAGATTATCAAGAAATTTGGTGTTGGCAGCAATTTGTGCAGGTTCATGTTTGTTTCTTCTAAGATGGTTCATGAGGGTTGAAAATCGATGATAATAAGGTTCAATTTGTTCCCCTTCAATAGACATAAATTTCTCCCATTCATGAAGCAACTTAGTTTCCTTATCTTGTAAACCAATTTCACTGCCCTTCATCATTTTCTGAATCCTAAGCCACATCTCGTGTGCGGTTTCACAACTATTGACAGCAGCATAAATATCTTCAGGAAGTCCCATAAGAATGACTTGAATTGCTTGATCATCAGCGTCGAGTTGTTTGGATTCAGCTTCAGTTAATTCTTCATCTGTTTGCTCATGACTTGATTCAGCTACTGGGTTAGCATTCGTAGGGTCCCCAGGCACAATAATTGTTCTTCTAACATACAGACCCTTTTGAATCGAGTTGACATTCAACTTTCCCAAAGGTTTACATTTTGCATAACGAAGGAGACGACTAGCCCATGTAGTGTAGTTCTCCTTGGTAAGCATGGGTGGACGATTCTCGGTACCCACAGCATAATATCTTGTTGAGACGTCATCATAGTAGTTGTGTGAAAAACAGGATCTCAATTCGTAGAAAGCGTGTGATGTTGTTGAAATTCCGAAACTTCTGATTTTTAATTTTTTTCCAGTCCGACAATAAATTCCTCGGTCTGACAAAACGGTAAGCTGAAAAATTTTGTATCGCCAAATTTTGAAATTGAGTTAGAAATAGCCAAAAATTAGTAGGGAAAAAATTTGATTTTACTTGACCTAAATATTACTCAAACAAAATTACTCAAACAAAATTTCCATCGGAATGCCCATCGGAATATTCTATCGGAATTATCTATCGGAATGGTATCGGAATGTTGATCGGAATGATCTATCGGAATGTTGATCGGAATGTCCTTTTATCGGAATGTTGGATCTGTCGGAATGTCTAGATCGGAATGTCACTCTATCAGAATGTTGGATCTGTCAGAATGTCTAGATCGGAATGTCACTCTATCTGAATATTGGGTCTGTCGGAATGATTACCTGTCGGAATGTTTACCCGTCGGAATGTCTAGATCGCAATATAGCTAAAACAAATTGGACATAGTAACGACTCACAAAACCCTTAAGACCGTCGGAATCCCAGATCGCAATGTCCGATCGGAATGTCACGTCGGAATAAGGTATCGAAATCCAGTGATCGCAAAGTAGAACCAAATGGTTATTGCGATTAAACCACACTCACTTGTACTTTCCGATGGAGACCTTTGCTAGAATTTCGGAATGATGAAAACCAGAGAGTTTTGAACGTTTGATCCAAGAAAGTTTGTGTTTTAACCAAAACCAAGAAAACAAAATCACTACAACATGATTAAAGAAGGTATACGACTTAACAAACACTAACAAACACGAATTTTTTTAATGATTTGGAAATAAACACTCAAAAACACACGTTATGCTTAAGTACGAATCCCTTGGCGAATGACACCACTTTGTTGGTGTGATTCACACGACTATATAGGATATAGAAATAAAGATGAAGATTAAACCAAAAAAGAAAGATTGGATTAGATGAAGGAAAAGAGAAAAACAAGGTTGTGAATTCCTAGTGAGAGAAACACATACGTTTCTCTCCCTACAAAACAAAGGAATGGAAAACACACACACAAATGTGCTTAGGAGGCCTTTTATACCAAGTAGTAAGTGTTTAAGAGGCCTTCCTCATTTGTGAGTTTGGGACTAATTCCCGTTACATAAACATTAATAACTAAGAACTCTCGACACCGTTGAATAGTATTTTTCACGAGCTTCACAACGGTATATTATATGACCATCACTTTAAATACGGCTAACAAAACACAAGACATTAATGAAACTAAAAAGATAGAAAATAACAAAATACTTGAAGGGAGAAAAAGTAAAGAGATCGAAGACTTACATTACGGATTTGGATGTCATGAATGTTTATCACCCTCAAGTTTCACGTTCCCCATACCAAGCTTAAAAACTAGATCATTGTTATTATAAGTAAACAAACTAGCACAAACTCATGTGGCTCAATTATTCGCTTAGACTCCCTTATTCCTAGGTGTAACTCTTATATTTTATTGTTGTCTTGAATGATCACGAGGATGCATTGACTTATTTCGATAGTTTATTTAGGCTAAAAATAAAGTAGGACGATTTAATCAATAGTTAGCTAAAGGATAAAATCTTTTAAAACTGCTTCTCGAGACCTCATAAAGTTCATATCTTGTCATAACTCTTTTCACGATTTGAGACCTTTCCTAGACCGATATTTGGCATTGACTTCATACTTCGAATCTTGAGAGATGATCTTAAAATAATGGTCTTCTCTTCATAATAGGAATTTCTTCATTTGAAGTTTTTGAGAGATTCTTCATACTTGGACCACGACTTCTTCATTTTTCTCCAATCTTTATTTGGGATTTTGATATAAAATGATCCGCCTCCTTTTAGGACTTGGATCTATTTATTCTCATACCTTGCTAGGGTCTTTTCGGATAGACTTCTCCATGATCTTTAGGGGAGTATTTGCTTTTCGTCGTGTGTCTCGATCCTTAATATTGATTTTTGATAAATGATTATTCACATCACTTTGGATCTTTAGCAACAAAATATAGCCCTCATGCCTTGTTAGGGCCTTTTCGGACTCGCCAATCTTCGCATCCCGCTTCAGTAAGTTATGCCTTGGCTATGAACTCTAATTAATACCGAGAAACTTTTAAACGATCTTGTGCTAGAAACTAAGTAACTTTTCAAATCGTACAACCTTACTTATTGCAATTATATTTATCAAGCGATGGGAGAAAAAGCTCATAATTAACTCACATAAATTCATGAAAGAATACCAAACTTATAATTGACTCTATCATCTCTCGTTCTCCACAATTTAAAATCTCAAGGAATGAGACTCGTGGATGCTTAGCCAATTAAATCAAAGTTTTTGGTTTTCAAGTCATATATAGGATCTTGCAACTTCTTAGACTTTTTTCTAGTTTAGAATTCGTATTTTAAAGCTCCGTTGATAAACGACTTTCTTGGATCAATAATAGGAACTTGCGAAAAAGTTCTTGTTCTTACCCGTAAGAGTTAAGACTTTTGCGTTTTAAAGTTCCCTATATAAAAGCCTAGGAAAACTTGATTTAAACACGTTAAGGATACTAGCTAGAGTAAACTTAAATCAGTAAACTCGGGTTGAGTGAAAAGATTCTTGACGGGCCTAATATATCAAAGACATCTAAACTTATTAAAACCATTTTATTAAAATTTATTCTAGCAATGAAAGAAAATAGCTATAACAAAGGAGAATACAACTAGGCCAAAATAGATCAACAATTTTGAAAAATCTCGAAAAATAAATTTCCGGTTAAAATGAGGATAAGTACATGGAAAAGCCCACTTAACTTCGATCGAAGTCCCCCCTACACTTAATATAAACATTGTCCTCAATGTTTAAGCATGTGGGAGTAAACTCCCCTACACTTAAGACACTTTGCATGCTATTTAAATCTTGCTAAGGAAGAGACAACTAAAGTGATTCCTATTTTAATATTGAAGAATATAAAATAGTGAATCAAAAGAGTTTAGGATAAAACCGGGAAGACGGGTACACGGAATCACGGGTCGTCAAAAGTCATCAAGATAGAATCTTCGATAGCTCGAATCCCTGCACATGATAAGAAAGAAAACAACAAACACATACTAGGGTATCCCCTACACTTATTATAAAAAATGGATAAAAAGGATAGATACTCGGGTTGCCTCCCGAGAAGCGGTTGTTTTTTTCACCGAATCGTGATCCTGACTCGACCTTGATTAGAATGGTAAGAACCTTGAAGAACATCCACCAGGATCAAATACATAGTTTCATCCATCAAGTAGCACAAACTTATGGTGAACAAGACAAGCCAAAGATGAGTAGGCGAGGTTCCCTTAAGCAATTGTTGAGCATGGTGGTAGAAGGTATGATGAAGTGAAAGCATAACTCCATAAGTTCCAAAAATCTTTCCTTTTATTTCATCAGATGGATACTGAGATGGCTTAAAAATTGCGATACCTAGATCGAACACCTTTTCCTTTAGGGGAAAATAAGACTTAGACTCAGTAGAACTTGAAGATTCGCCCATAAACCACACGATCTCATCCGAAGAAGGTGGAAAGAGAGGTGTCAAAACATAGGTACTACAGATGTTGGTGTCTTCCGGTTTCTTCTCCATAGAAATGGGTTTCTTAATACCCGAAGGAGGATAAAGACCATAATCAAAGTCCAAAGGAGGAGAATCATGCTCATTGGAAAAGTATGTATTAAGAAAAGTGGCAAAATCTTCCTCAAATGAGTAATCGTCCAAAGTAGGATCAAGCATTGTTGGCGGAGGATCTTCATAAAAATTAGGTGCACAATTATCAGTAGAAGACATAACACTTGAAGAATCACTCGAAAGAGTGTCAACATCATCAAAGTCATCATAAGTTGGCATGTCTTTGTACTCCGAAGAAAAATCATCATAATCATCCACATTGGAACTAGAATCATCATCATAATCATCATAGATAAGTGGAGAATCATAAATTGGCGAGGGATCCAAATTGGAGAGAGAATCATCAAGATCGTCCACATAATCTTGAAAAAGTGGATTATCATAGCAAGCCTCGAAAAGAGGATTGTCATGTACGACAAAATCATCAAGCTTTATACTTTCCAACGTAGTTGTAAGCTAGTCTTGCAGCACATCAATCATATTCGTCGATTCTTTTCCACTGGATTTACTCTTAATCTTCCCCATCTTAAAAACTTGTTGATCATTCCCAACCCTTAAGATGAGTTCACCTTCGGCAACATCGTCTAAATATTTTCCGGTTCTTAATAATGGCCGTCCAAGTATTAACGGGAATACGAGGGTCCATTTCATATCAACAACAATAAAATCGACCGGAAAAGTGAAGGTACCAACTTTAACAAAACATCTTCGGCAATACCAGCGGGGTAAGCGAGAGTTCGATTTGCTAGCTCAAGAGTCATCTTTGTTGGTGTAAGGTCGAGCAATGATAACTTTTTCCAAACACTTAATGGCATCAAATTTATACTTTCCCTGAGATCGACTAAGGCAGTAAATTCTTTTACTTTGCTAAAAATGAACGGTAGCACAAAATGACCGGGATCTCCAAGTTTTTCCGGAAGTTCTTTAAGGATGTCAGCAGAACAATTTTCATTTAAGCGTGTGTTGACAAACTTAGCCATCTTTTCCTTCTAACTATGCAATTCCTTGAATGCTTTGACAAATTTCGGCATTTGGACAAGTGCTTCAATAAGGCTAATGTTGAAATTCATTTAGGAGATCATCTTCAAATAAGAAGTGATTTGAGAATCCTCCTTAGTGAGCACTTTGCACTTGTCTAATCTTGAAGGATAATGAATATTGGGTTTAGGTGGTGTAGGTGTAGAAGGTGAAGGTTGAGATGTTGATGGTTGAGAAGTAGAAGGTTTAGAGGTGGAAGGTAGGGATGATAAAGGTGTTGTGTTTGGTACTTCTTCCGTAAGAGGTGGAGACGGTAATGTAGAACTAGTACTAGGCATGGAAGTAGGAGGGATAAATGGGGGTGGAGGCGGTGTAGATGGACTAACTGGGGAAGGGATAGATGGTCCTACTAGAGTTGCTCCACTGCGTGTAGTAATAGCACTCACATTAGCTCTAGGGTTTGTTTCGGTTGTAGAAGGAAGAGCACCTTGGGGACGAAGGGTTTAAAACATTTGAATGAATTTCTTATCCGTGGACTCTTGCATTTCTTTCATGGTTTTCTCATGATCGGTTAATTTTTGTAGAATCAAGTCCATGTGCGGATGAGGTAAATTGAATCCTTGTTGTTGAAAACTTGGTTTGGGTATTGGTTATATGGTTGAAAACCTTGATGATTGAAACCTTGGTTTTGCATTAGATAAGCTCCTTGATTTGCATTGTTGCCCTCACATTTGGATTTTATTGAACATTTGCTCTTGGTGGCCCTTGGTTGTTATAGGTGGGTGGGTGTGGTCTTTGTCGAAAGCTGGGTGGAGCCAAGTAATTCATCGAGTTATAAGACAAGTGATTAACATCGACATTAGGCTTGAAATGAACTCTCTCTGTTTTGTTGTAAGCATACACTTCCCCGTGAGATTGATTATAAAATTTATCACAAGTATCATAAGAGTGTGGACCACCATAAGTTTCCCAAGATATATTAAGAGCATGGGCATGTTGATTAGGAAGGGTATCTCTTAAAACAAGTTGTTTTATAGCTGAAGTAAGTTCCTTAATATGATTGGTCAACTCACTCTCACTGGCACTAGCCATAGTAGCCCTAACACTCTTAGTTTGGACTTTGGCCTTGTTCTCAAAGATAGCGCAAGCCTCATTCGTAGATTTGACAAGAATATTACCCCCCGAAGCACTATTTAGTGAATCTTGGTCATTCAAACTTAATCCATTCTAAAAAGTATTAATTTGATGCACCTTTGTAAACCCGTGTTGTGGACACTTTCGTAAAAGTTCCTTAAAACGATCCCAAGATTCACTAAACGTCTCACCGTACTTTTCTTCAAAGTTAATGATGTCATTCCGCAAAGCGGTAGTACGTGAGGGTGGGAAAAAGTAATTGATAAACTTGGTCTCTAGGTCCGCCCATGTAGTAATACTTTGGGGTGCTTCCTTATCAAGCCAAGTCCGGGCTTTTCCCTCGAGGGAGAAAGGAAAGAGGAGCAAACAAATTGCCTCTTGTGAGACACCATTGTATTTCACAGTATTGGTTAAGTGAACAAACCTTTTTATGTGATCGTGTGGATCATCATGGGTGCGGCCTAAGAAAGGTGTTGCGGAAACCATTTGTATAAAACCGGTCTTGAGCTCGAAGTTACTTGCATCAATAGCCAGAACCACAATCGCATCTTCATTGCCTTCAACATGTGACTGCAAGAGCTCGATCATTGGACGGTTATCCGTTGTGTTAACAACAGGAGGAGTCTCGATGACAGCAACTTGTATGGACTTCCTTTTGCGTGAACGAGTACGCATACACCTACACAAGAATAGAATAACAAAGAAATAGAAAAATAATGGTTAACGTGAAAGAAAATATTTTTGGTGCAAAACCTTTGAAAAAGAATTGCTTTTTATGATTTTTAAATGTTTTTGGTTTTTTGAAATTTTTAATTTTTATGGATTTTTGAAAATTTTAGACACAAAAAATAACGTTTGAAAGTGAACGGATCCCAAAATCCAACGCGTCTCTCACAAAAAACCGTTAATCTTCACAAAAAGAGCCGGCAACGGCGCCATTTGATACACATTATATTATGTATAAAAATAGTTTATCGTCTCGCCTCGATTCGAATTGAAAAAGGATTAATGTGTGACTCAATTGTTCTTGGTGAAAAGAAAGTAAAATGATTATCTATTTTAAAATAAAAGTAAAAATATCGTTGAGTAAAGTAAAAAATAAAAGAAAGAAAATAAACGCTAAAATTCTGTCGAAATACACCCCTGTCGGAATACAATCGGAATAAAGATCGGAAAAACCTGTCGGAATATCTAAAACTGTATCGGAATAACAGACGGTAACAACTATCGAAATATGTATCGGAAAAACCGTCGGAATGGCTGTCGGAAAAACGATCGGAATACTTAAACCCAATTCTATCGGAATAATCGATCGGAAAAACGATCGGAATACATAACCCTTTTTTGATGGAAGTTATCGGAATAACAATCGGAAAAATAAACCCTTTTCCGATGGAAGTAAAAGGAGAATAATCAAAAACCAAATAAGCACTTACCAAAAACTTACCAAAATCAATAATGAGAAGAACTAAATAAGCCACGAATTTAAAAACTTTCAAAACACCAAATAAGCTAAATTTATAAAGTCAAATTATAAAAGATCAAAATTTTTAAAACACTTTATTCAAAATAAGAAAATAACAAAACAATCAAAAAGCACAATAAGCTAAAATCATAAATTACATAAGAATGATAAGACCAAAAAGACAAACACTTTAATCAAATAAGCATCAAGATAAAACTAACAACATACTTATTCGAAATCGACAAAAGATTAAAACAAGAAAGGTAGAATAAGATTAATTATGAAAAGCTAGAAATTAAGATAAAGATTAAAGATTCAAGATTACAAGATTTAAAGATGAAAGATTCAAGCAAACTTGAAAGAAAATTTAGAGAGAGAAAGTAAATACTCCTACTCCTACTTACCTTAAGGAAAACTAAAAAATGAACAACTAGCTAACTCCACCCTAATGACACATTAAGAGGGTATTTATAGGAGGAGGAAATGATTGTTGCTTCTTTCTTTCTTTCTTTCTTTCTTTGTTTTGCTCGTCTTTTAATTTCTTCGTCTTTCTCGACATTATCTCGGGATTTGTCGATATGAAATGAACTCGTCTTCTAATTTTCTTATTTTATAAGACTTGGTTCTTCGACTTTTATTAAACTTCCATCTTTAGACTTTTTCTTCGATAAATCTTCATAATAGGCCCTTGACTTCTGTTCTTTTTTCACTCTTGATCTTTTGACTTCGTCTTTTGTCTTTTTCTTCGATAAAAGTCCGTGTTTTCTTCCCTTTTCACATTTTGGTCCTAAATCTTAACAAAAACACAAACCACGCATAATTCCGACTTTTACGACATTAAATATACCTTTTGACTTGGTTATTATTATAATTAAGTGGTAAAAGGATGGGTGTTTTCACACCTAAGGAACCGCCGGCAGTAACTTTTGTCAGAGCACCAGTTTTATTAAAATAACTTTTTTAAACTTGTCTTTCTCTCTCCTTCACACACATCAAACGTGGGTTTCACTCACCCATCATCCAAGATCAATTAATTGTAAGTTATTTCTTTTAGTTTCATCTAATTTGTTTTAGGGTTCATACATTCATAATTGGGGATTTTTAAAATTGACATTGAATTAGAACCTTACTAGGAATAAGAGTTGACATAGTATTGTTACAATAATTCCTTAGGTTCATATTCATAGAGATTTCACTAAAACCTATTTGTAGAACAAATTCGAATTTTGACTAAATATTTTGGTTGATTGATGGAATTGATATGAACCCATGAAGAATTTGGTAATGGCATTGTTAAATGCTTACTTAAAAACCTTGTTTTTGAAAAACCAATGTTCTAGTTCATTGTTGATTTTACATAGTTCATATGTTTTGATCAATGATGAAATGGGTACATTGTGAACATAAGAATGACAAGGATTTTTATTTTTTGAAATTTTTATTTTTATTTTTTCATATGAGTGATTGGAGAAATATATTTGTTGTATTTAGGTACTAATCATGCCTTCGGAATATCAATGAGATCATCAATACACTAGACGATATATGCCAAACCTTTCTCAAATTGTTGCTTCTATCCAACTTCAAAACTCATATTCGTCTCTTTGAAAACGTTGTTTTTATGAAGGTAGAACTGTTGATGAAGAATTACGGGTTATGACTATATCAAATCTATGTTTGAGACTACGGGGTTTGATTATTTGCTTTACATAGATGAAGTGATATATCCCGTATTTCTTTTGGAGTTCTTTAGCACCTATTCTATCTTTGAATGCAATGGTAGAATATTCGTTAGGTTCTTATTGAATGATCAAGTCATTCAATACTATCTTGAAACCTTTGGTCAAATTCTTGGTGTGCCATTTGAGGGTACTTGTTGTTTCACGGAAAAATGGAGACTTGATGCTCTCTATGAATCCAATGATAAACCTCCAAATGACAACTGTGAAGTTGATCTCTATTTTATCATTGAAATCATTTCCAAAGAGCGTGATGGAAACTTTGTGAGAAGCCTTCATTCTAATAAACGACTTGTAAATCGTTATGAGGTTCTCTCAAGCGACCTTAAGGATTTTATGGTTCGTTAGGAAGAGATCGTTATGGAGAATGTATTTTGTCTTGGTGGGAACCGGGATCACATTACGGCTTGTATGGTACATATACTATTTTGCATCTTTACCGAAACCAAGTAAAATTTTGCATACTACATCGCTCGACGAATTAATTATGCTCTTTCCAAACCCAAAACAAATCTACCCTATGCCATTCTTCTTACTCGCCTCTTTAAGAGGGTTGTTCATGATTTCCCCTTCCTTGACTTCTCTATCTTTCAACCGGTTCAACGGGTGATGTTACCTATTCAAGAGGTATATGAAAGAAAGCCTAGAAGTGATAAAGTTTCTAGAAAACATAATCAACAAGAGTCCAATAAAGAGGAATTTGATATGTCACCAAGTGATGGTGGTGACATAGGTAGTAGGGCTCATGTCGGCTCTTCAAGTAACTCCCGCCAATCCACAAACTCATTCGTGGATGGACTTGAAGACTTAGCTCCTCCTCCTCACCATTCCTCTAGTGAAGTATCGGAAGACCTCAACATGGAGCGTCTCTACCGTGAAAATCTTAGGACTCGAGGTGAGTTGTTTGATCATCGAGTTGTGACAATCCGTCAATTTATTGTTTATATTTTATTCTCAATATTTATTTGAAAACATTATTTTAATGTTACAATATGAACTCACTTATTTTGGGAAGAAATTTGGGTTTACGTCTTGAAGTAGCATCGATTACGTCTAAACCGGAGGATTCTACGTTACGTGCTTACGTTTACATACACCCGTTTTTGGTGACAGTCCGACATTTCAGAAAATAAATTTATCCGTGAATATTATTTTGAGATTTTAAATTTGTGTTGGTTCATAAACTCATAAATTTACGAGAAGAGATTAGGACTTACGATTATAATTTAACGTCCTTTACGACTAAACCAAAAACCTTAGGATTAGGTATTTAAGTTTTTGAACTCCGTTTTTTATGAGACAATTTTTATTAGATTCGTTTTGTGCCGTTGATTCATAATTTATAAAAACGTTTTTCGTTAAACGAGCCAAGGGTACGCAAATCGAGTAAACTAGAATGTTGGGAATAAATTAAGGCCAGATCACTTGAGCGCTGACAAGAACAAAACAAGCGTTGACAAGAACAAAACAAGCGCTGACAGCTCAAGCGTTGACAAGTTAAAGTCAAGCGTTGACACATTGAAGACAAGCACTGATGGAAGATATATTCTACGTGTGTATTATATTCTAGAATACTTCTAGTAAAGATAAGAACAACAATGTATTTTCTATATTTATCTTTACCTAGAATAGTTGATACGTAGATTATTGTACAAGGCTTCTTATGTCTATAAAAGAAGGCCTTTAGGTTAATGTTTAATATAAGTTTCATATAAGTTTTCAGTCGTAAACATCTTTCATTGTAAGCAAGTTTGATATTGATAATCAAAGTGAAAGTTTGTTTATATCATTGTGTGTTCTTGTTTAAGTGTTAAATTCCGCATAACACTTACATTCATAAAGTATATACAAAGGTTTCTCTACGTGTATTACTTGATCTAATCTCGTATACACAAAGCTAATCGATCTAAGTTTGGGATCAACAAGTGGTATCAGAGCTTGTTGAGGAACTTTTGATCTTAAAGAACACCAGAACCCTAAAATCACCAAAACCCTAATTTTCTCAGAAACCCAAAAAACATCATGTATGAAGCAATAACCTCCTCCTCCTCAGCCTTACCAAACATCAAGATTCCCATGCTTGATGCAACCAACTTTGACTTATGGAAGTTCAACTTTGAACAATATCTGGGGATCTATGACTACACACTCTGGGAGATTATTGAATATGGAAACACTTTCAATAAAGCTCAAAAGATTCTTAATGCCATTGCTCAAAGAACAGCTGTTGCTGGATGTCCTGAAGAAGATAAGAAAGAAAAACCTGGAGATGGTAGAGTATGTGGCTGCAGCTGTATGTTGTGGCCAAGTGTTGTGGATTCAGAACCAGCTGTTGGACTATGGGTACAATTTCATGCATACTAAGATATTTGTTGACAATAATAGTACTTTATGCATCATTAAGAATCATGTACATCATTCTAAAACTAAACACATAGAAATTAGACACCATTTTATAAGAGATTGCTTTGAGAAAGGTTTAATACAACCAGATAGGGTTGACACTGAGGAAAATGTGTCAGATTTATTAACTAAACCTTTTGATGCTGGGAGATTTCAATACTTGGTAACAAGTATTGGAATGGTCATTCTCACATAATATGTGTTTTGGAGTCTTTTTGTAAAAGTATGTACAGGATGATGCATTATTATTGTTGGTCTTATAGATGATTTAGATTTTCTACTATATTTTTCTAACACTGACAAAGGTTGCTTGAACACTGATAAGTGTTTTTGTAATGTTGTCAGCAATATAATTGTCTAACGCTGACAAAGCTTCCCTCAACGCTGTCATGTGTTATCGGGGCGTTGTCAGCAACAATGTTAGTTTTGTGGTTTTCAATCTAAATGTGCAGATGGTGTTAGCAGTATACCATTGGATACAGAGTTGCTTATGGATCAATGGAGAAGCATTTGGACAAGTTTTTATTTATGGATGATGGTTGGAATGTTTCATTCCTATCTTGACATAAATTTTTTATGTTCATGCATTATTTTAGCAAACTTTTGTATCACAGTTTAAGGGGAGGTTTTAGGAACCTTTAGGATTTTTGGGTATCCATATGATACTCTTATCACAATTCTAGATTGTGTCCACAGGTGAGTATGAGTTAGTTTTACTAAATCATGAGGCACTGTAGCATGCAAAGTTGATATACTATGCATGCTGCCAAGACATTTTTGGCCTAGAATTGGTTGTGGTCTGTTGGGAGACTTGGGAATGATTTTGATATGGGATTTACCTGGGAGTAACAAGGATTTTATAAGGTAACTTGGTTGTTAAGAGTTTTGGTTAGCAAGGGACACTAGAGGACTGTTATGTCTATCTTGCTTATGCAAGTGTGCATAACTGGACAGTGCTTGCCGCCCTATAATAATTATCAGCCTTTGGTTATCTTCTCTAGGATAAATTACTTGTTAAGGTCATTTTTCATTTTTAAAACACTTTTATTTTTTGACGCTGACAAGAATTTTCCAAGCGTTGTTGTGACCAAATTGGACGCTGACATGGCTATAGGCAAACGTTGACAAGATTATAGCCGTTGGGCGTTGATAGGTTATTTTTGACCGTTGACACTCAATGGGACCTACCCGTTGTTACTTTTTGACATATTTTTGGGCCGTAATTTTAGGAGTTGTTACCTTCATTTAATGCATGAGATAACTTATAACTTTTTCAATATTTTCATGATTGATTTTTGAAAATACTTGCCTCTTTTTGGGCCTATCACATGCATCTATTTCTTCTATAAATTTGGCTCCTATTTTAAACAGGGTATCTATAATTCTTGTCTAACAATTTTCTCTTATCACCTTCATCTTCTTCACTTAAAATTAACAGCTTTCATCAATGGCACCAAAGTTTAAACCAACAGAATTGGAATTGGGGTTTAGATCTCAACACAACATGATTGCTTATCTTGTCGCTGATGATACTCTGTTTCCTCAATACACACAAATGGTGGCGTATTTGAACGCATCCCCATTAAGGTATGCTCTTTCTCATGCACCACTCATTCCAGTCACACACATTAAGCAGTTTTGGAACACTGTCAGTTCCTCAACAGTTAATGGAGTGACCACATTGACTTCTATTGTTCATGGGAGATCTTGGGTGGTTACTGAGGCTTTGGTACGCCAAGCCTTGCATCTTGATGATGCTGATGTTATAGCCACCCTTCCCATAAATGAAATAGAACAAGGGATTAGGGCTTTGGGATATCCTTTTCCTGAAGAAGGTACTCTAAATAAGTATCATAAGCAGGAATTTCCCCCAGCCTGGAATTACCTCATACATGTCCTCCTTCAATGTTTGAGTCCCAAATGTACTGCACACAATGAGATCAATAGATCCATTGCCAGTGCTATTGTGTGCATTGCAACAGGGCAAAAATATAATTATTCTAAAATGATTTTTGAGGGGATGTGTAAAAACAAGGGGAACAAAATGACTTTAGCTTATCCCCGTTTTCTGCAAATCGTGTTTGATGTTCAAGGTTACTGCTCAAGGGATCACAATGATTTTTATAAGATCCCTGAGCAAAAGAAAGCTATTTTTATGAAGATGAACTCACCACCCCATAGAGACCTACCTTTAACCCAAGCCATGCTTGCTGTTATTGCAGCAGCACAACCCCAACCAGACCCCCAACCTCAAATTGATCCTCAACCACAACTTGAACCAATTCCTGAACCTTTACCTTTACCTGAACAAATGCAAATTGACTCAGAATCCTTCAACGCTGACACACTCAATGTTGGCGTTGATGTGCCTATTTCCAACGCTGACACACAACCTTTACAATCCCAAACACCCCTTAACCAACCCACATCCACCCATTCTTCTACACCATCTTCCATACCCCCTGAATTTAGGTTGATGAAACGCCAAAGGACTACTGGAGTGTTCTCCTCTGGTGGTCCTAGCCATGTAGCAGAGAGAACCACCACCACAAGTGTGGCTGGTGACCTGGATGAGGCTGGGACTATTGGTTCAGGCTTAGATGCTGGCCAAGGCAGTCCCACCATCATTAAGTCCTCATCCATGCCCAATGAATCTGACTTGGGAGGTCAAATCCCCATTTTAGAAGAGGGCAGACTGGAACCAATGACTCTTATGGAATTGACGGCAGTCTGCATAAGCTTGCAAAAGCAAAATGCAGACTTAGTACAAATTGTCAGCTCACAAGGCCTTGAACTCAAGCAATTGAGGGAGAGGATTGTTGTTTTGGAGACTGCTAGTGCCAGGAGGGGTATGGAGGAATCTTCCAAAGGGGAGGAAGATCAAATAAATCTGAGTGATAAGGGCAGCCAGGATGGTCAATCAATGGATGTTGCTGAAGCACTTACAACTTTGAAGAAACAAACAGGTTTTGATACGTCCTTAGTCTCTCCTACCAACTTAAATTTATCATTTACAGCTATGTTGAGAGAGGTTACACAAGGCGCTGAGGGAAGATATTTGGGCGTTGACAAGGAAAATTTGGACGCTGACAGAAATATTTTGGGCGCTGATAGAACAAATTTGGGTGTTGACAGACTTATACATGAAGGTGATGTATCCCAGTCATCATCTATCATCAAGGAGGTTTCTACTCAGGTATTACCATCTACCTTACCAACCATTGCATCATCAGATAAGGGTAAGGGTAAAATGGTAGAAGAGATTGTTCCAAAAGATGCAGCTCAAGTTGAGTTTGATAGAAGATTAGCTTCACAAATCATGGAACAGGATGAAAAGGAAAAGTCACCATTTGTTGTGACTTCTGAAGAAGGAAGTGATGGAGCTAGCTCAGACTCAAGTGTGATGATTGTAGAACCTGAAAGGCTTGAGTATGGTGATGAGTTTGCTAGGGAAAAGTTGAGAGAATTGAAATTGCAGGTTGACTTTGACATGCCAGAGGTGGTTCAAATGTATCATGCTTAGGAAGACAGATGTATGGAGAATCCAGGCTTGACCATTTTAGATCAAATGTGGGGTTTGGAGCTTCTTCTTAGAGTTCAGAAAGATTGCCAGGTAATTTTGAAACACAAGGCAAACAATATTCTCTCAGAGTTGAAAATGGATAGAAGGGAGCTCTACTTTATGTTGCTCAGATGTCATGGAGTTGGATGGACATATCAGAAGTTGAAGGCTTTGACATTTGATGAGTTGGAAAACAAGGCTTATCCCATTTGGGTGAGAGTGCAAGAATCAAACACTCTCAGACTTCTTTCAGATGAAAGAAAGGAAGAACTTGCAGAAGAAATGGAACTCAAGAAAGCTATGATTGTTCCCAGGCCAGTGAAGAAGGGAATTTCATTTGAGTTTCCAAAAGATATGGATCCACTATATCCAAGTGAAGCAGTTATAAGAAAGAGCCTCAAGCTCTCCCCATTAGAAGCTTCAGATATGGTGCAAGTGTTACCATTAGATTCCAGGAATCCAGTTGTGAGCTATGATGAAGATGAATGTGGGTTCTGGAAGATTGGCAGATTTGGAAAGGAGGTACACACTTTTACCACTCTCATATCTTTGTTTACAAGTTGTGATAGAGAAGACTTGGTGGACCTTTGGAGGTTGCTGGAGACCAAGTATGAGGCTGAAGCACCAACTTCAGCTAATGGAATAAAACTTTGGACCACATTCAAAAGAATGTGTGGACCAAAAGATGAGGATCCTTCAATATGGAAGGATCTTGAAGATGACCTCAGTGGTCTTCAATGGAGGTTATATTCAGCTGCTGGTGTATACCATTTGAGTTATACAAAGTTTGCTGAGTATCTACTTGTGGATGCTCAGTATTTCATATCCAAGGCTATTTTGTAAAAGATGAAGGACACTCAGCTGGAAATAGATTATTCAAGTGACGTGGCAAAAGATTTGATCAGATTTATTCACTATCAATATGAGAAGGTTTGTAAGATTCCTCCTAGTCCTTAATGCTTATTCAGAAACTTGATCATAAGAGTGGATATCAAGTTTAGGGGAGGATTGTTGGGAATAAATTAAGGCCAGATCACTTGAGCGCTGACAAGAACAAAACAAGCGTTGACAAGAACAAAACAAGCGCTGACAGCTCAAGCGTTGACAAGTTAAAGTCAAGCGTTGACACATTGAAGACAAGCACTGATGGAAGATATATTCTACGCGTGTATTATATTCTAGAATACTTCTAGTAAAGATAAGAACAACAATGTATTTTCTATATTTATCTTTACCTAGAATAGTTGATACGTAGATTATTGTACAAGGCTTCTTATGTCTATAAAAGAAGGCCTTTAGGTTAATGTTTAATATAAGTTTCATATAAGTTTTCATTCGTAAACATCTTTCATTGTAAGCAAGTTTGATATTGATAATCAAAGTGAAACTTTGTTTATATCATTGTGTGTTCTTGTTTAAGTGTTAAATTCCGCATAACACTTAGATTCATAAAGCATATACAAAGGTTTCTCTACGTGTATTACTTGATCTAATCTCGTATACACAAAGCTAATCGATCTAAGTTTGGGATCAACATAGAATCAAGGAGTACCCGTAATAAAATGGGGATGAGACAAGAATAAACTTGCCCAACCCCCACATGAGGCGTCCAACATAAGCTACAACACACATGAGGTGTGTCAACTTTACATGAAAGGACTAGGACACTTGTCCTAATCTTTACACCAAACCATTTCTAACATCAAAACCACTAATCTTCAAACTAGCTAACTCATTCAACACATGCAAAAGCTTCCATTTTCTCTCTTCCTCTCTCTATGTTTCCGTCCCACTCTCACACAAAACACCCACTTTGATTATTCACACATATGATGAAGCCCTTTTGAAGCTCTATAGATTGGTGGTGATTTTAACATCCAAGGAGAAGATTTTGTGATGTTCAAGGGCTTATTTCTACATGAAGTTTACAAGTATTGGTGGCCATGAAGATTGGTGTTGATCTATCACAAGTTCTTCCATAAAAAATCCAAGCCTTGATGAATACCTACACAATCTTGGTGGTATAAAGATTGTTCTTCCCATCCTCTTGTTATTTTGATTATGTAATCATGTATTTTCTTTCTTATTGTATATGTATATGATGAATATACGATGATAAAAATGTTGTGTGGGGATCAAGTGTTGATAAATATGATTAAAGAGATGGAAAACCATATGTAAAAAGGTTAAAATCTTGCTTAATAAGTTGGTTGTATAAAAACAGTAAGTAACCAAATGTTAAACTGATAAAATGGTAAAGTGGAATCCATATAAAGTAAGTATTAGGTGTTATACACATGTGATAGTTGGTCATGCAATGGAATCATAAAAATGAGTGAGATATGATCAAAACAAGTTTTGAGTGAAAATCTGAGTACACTGTTTTGGACGAATTTTATAAAATACTTAGAAGTTGATTCATCAGTAGCTATAGAGGAATAAAACGAATCACATATCATGTAGAATATGTTATAAAAATTTGGGGTTCTATCTCCATGTAGAACTCTAGATATGACCATTTTAGTTAACTAGATTTTTATGACTGATTTTGTAAAAAATAATATATAATATAAGCACTCAAAATTTATATAAAATATATATAAATATAAAACCCACTAGTTGATAATAATTATAATAAAAGAGTTATATAAATATTGATATTAAAATGGGATATGTTATATAAATCGTAAATATAAATGTTTTTCCAAGTTATAAAACTATATACTAAGTTTTACGTCTTTTCGGCTAAAACCGAAAGATTAACGTTTTTGTCAAATAAAAATTAGACGGTCGGACTCGTCTAATGTAAACTCTTATAAACTCACATACTGATATATAAACTTATATAACAATTAAAAACCAATAAAACCCGAGCTTTACAACATATAGACATTAACGGGCCAAAGTAGCCTTATTGGACTATAAACCCGACTAGTTAGTAAAACACTTATAAACTTACTTATTGGGCTTAACCCATTTGGGCCCAACATGTAAAATGTAATACTGATAATAAAAAGCATAATTGTGGAAATATAATATATTGGGCTTGTAATGGGCCCATTGGGCCTCAAAATGCAAACAAGTTGAACTAGTGTAACTAGTATTGAAAATTACCAATACATAACACTAAATAAGTAAATGAGAATGTATAAACCCACTTGATCATCATCATATATATATAAAAATCATCATACATATACATAGCTATTATTTTTATGAAGTCATTGGACAAAAGTCTAAGACAAGTATTATTTGTCTAGGTTTCCGTGATTGAAGCACGTTCCGTACATCCGAATTGCCGATAACCCGCTTTCCCACATCAACGTGAGTTCATAGCCTCGCACTCTTTTAAGTGTTTTTATAAAAAATTTTATAAACCCGCGAGGGAGATAACATGTTAGTTTTTATAAAATAGGACACTAGTTGTCCCGATTGTCTGTTTATTGATTTGGACCCGAATGATTGTATGACCTGATGGACCCGATAGATGAAATGAAATGGATTATTAAAGTTAGGTTATGTCACTAAAAGTCCCATCAGCATGAATTGTGAACTACCGGGATTTGGTAGACGCTTATGCATATAATAGTACTATTTGGGGACGATCACCCGAGTTCGCGCCTTGAGGGTTGATCGCTGTCCTGCCACATTGATTGGTAAGCGAATTTATGTATGAGAAGATTTACACAAGCGTGATTATTGTGACGACACGCTAATTTAGATGGGCAAATGAGTTTCGGGTTAGCTACCCGTTGTTTGTTGTAGTAAGGTAACAATGTCATGCGGCTTATAATAATCCAATTAACGAAATACTGCTTTAAGCATTGAATTACGATATATTGCCTGACTAGCAATACAGGGTCTTATTATTGATATTGTATTCGTGTTTTGGTTTTACATAACCATATTCATATAACGGTTTTTATTTAACTTTATACAACGTTATAAAACGTATTGTATGATGTTTTTAACGACAATGGTTCGTATAATGATTTTGAAGACGAAAGCCTATATTATGATAAAGATTTTTATAAAATGACTTTGGCTATTTTATGGCCTATTACAAAGATTTGTATAAAATGATTTTCGGTAATAATTTTATACCGATGTTATATCGATGAATTTCATTAAACTCTATGAATTCACTCGGCGTTTTCGCTGACCTTTTCTTTTAACATGTTTTATCTCAGGTACTTGAAGGTAATTCTCGGGAAGACAACAAGAATTCATGGCCCGCACCTAAATAATAATTTCCATTCAAATTCTTTGTAAAACTTGTATGAAATACAATGACTTGGGACCTATGTAAATTTTACATTCATGAATGGAAATGCTTTATTATTATACGACGCGATTTTTAAGCCTTGTCTATGATGTGAGTAATGTGCTAACCCGTAACACCAACGAGTCTTCCGCTGTATTGAATTGTGTAAATTTGGGGGTGTTACAGTTTGGTACCAGATCTCCCGTTATATAGAACAAAAGATTTTTAAAACCAAGGTTTTGAATAAAACATTTCAAAATCTTTTAACTATAAACATTTTTCTCAAAATGTCTAAAAATATTTTGACTATAACGGTGTCGAGGAATTCCTGAGTTACCGACAAGGCCAGACTGAGAAGTGTTATTTTAATATATATATATAACTTGGATTATATATATATATATATATATATATATATATATATATATATATATATATATATATATATATATATATATATATATATATATATATATATATATATATATATATATATATATATATATATATATATATATATATATATATATATATATATATATATATATATGATGTAATTTGATTACATGATTGTTTGATGATTATTTTGATATTTATACGAGATATTTATACGACGTAGATTGTCACAAGAAACCCTAACTTCCCTAGTAATTAATCGAAGCTATTTCCGTAGGAATTCTAGCTATTCCAGATCTAAACCAAGTTGTGGATATTTATGATCCCAACAAAATGGTTGATATTCGTAGAAATGTAGATATTAGTTGATTGTAATATTGAAGAAGAATTGGCAAGATTAAATTTGATATCGATGTCATGACGATCTTTCCTTATAGAGGGGAGTTTGACAAAACGTTACCACCTAGAAAGATGTCATCTGATTCGTTGTCACCCAATTCTTCAAATTTAAATCTAAAGGGTGAATGTTGCACTTGAGGCTGTCATTGGAACCATTACCCAAAAGCCTCATGCCACTAGTACCTTTCCGAGAAGTCTAATTGAATGATCGAGTCATTTAATACTAGTGACTCATTTGTTAACTATTGTTGAAAGAGCTATAGGATTGGAAATTAAGTGTTGTTCATATCGAGCTTTTATTGCCCTATTAAGGTTTATGAATAAGGTTCAAAATATTGGAGAATGAGGTACGATATCGAATTGAGTATAATTTGGTTGAAACTTGAATAAAATAAAATTTAACCCGTATGGAATATGAGATTGTTAAGAGGAAGTCATTAAGTTATGTGATTGAATTATAAGGTTTTAAATGATTGTTGGTTCGTGTTAATGGTTGTTCCTAGGCCATTGTCCAATGACGAGGATGCCCAGTGTCCAATAAATAAACTGAAGAAATATTCTTCTAAATTGGGACCGATGGATCTTCCGGGACAGGTAGGACACCTAATGACTCTTGTAGATTAGTATTCATTGTGGTATCTTTTAAAAATAATCCCAAACTTAACTGAGACATCAGTTGGTAGGATGAGTTCTTGGAATTGTATGACATAGTGACACATAATGTGTTACGGTACAATTTTGACTTGTTTGTGATTGATGAAAAGACTACCTTTGATTGCTAAATCCTACATGTATCGATGTTATCTATCTTTTATTGCTTGATCCTAATGTTCGCATTAGTGATGCAACCATTGAACAAGTACTCATCTCGAATTGAGTTACGTTGTGGGTTATTCTTTTGAGTGCCATCGAGATCATGAACCTCATGGTTAATTGGCTTAGCTCATTTCCTATTATATTAGTTAGTTCTTGGTGAACAACTTTTCATCACTCTTTTGCAGATCACTCATTGTTTTTATAAGATAAAACAATATTCCTTGAGAAAAAATTAATTTTCATCACCATAAGGATTATTAAAGTGAGATTTATAAATAATCGTTATCGAAATGAAGTTGTTTATGAAACACCTTGGAAAACTTAATTGTTTTCATAACAAATAAAATCCTTGTAAATTTTATTTTTGATTCTTATTTAAGTATTAAGCATGAAAATGTTTTTTATTATAAACATGATGATAAAAATTTTGACGAACTGAGTATTGCATCGTTAATCTTGAAATTGTATATAGTTGCACGCCTACATACAATTTGGAAGTAACCATGCAAGGCTGATTAGTAGTCACCATGAGATTATTAATAAACACAAAATTTTCTTTGAAGATTCTGAGAGATTAAATTTTATAAGATCTGCAAGAAGTGAAAAATTAGGTACATATTGATAGGGACACCTACATATGTGCCCGTACTATTTATTCTTCTGTGTCAAATTTACTCATCTGTGGAACTTGTCTTATTTGACAATTGATATTCCCTTCTTGTCCAATTCTCTCGTAGTGAGATTCTTAGGAAAAGTATCTGATTACCGAGTGTTGATACCCGACCGAGTGTATCGACATCCCTATCATTTCTTTTGATTAGATTTCATTTGAATGACCTGGGTAACGATCCGAGGAGCTTTCGAATGCGTACTCGAATTATGAAAACATGGGATATATTCATATTCGTTAAATGTTTTCGTCTGTATCTGATTTGACATTATCTCCTGTAGATTATGTGTTGACCTTACTCTTTTAAGGTTAGTTATGTCTCCAGATATCCTTGAAATTGTGAAGGATTATGAGTTATTATTAGTCTTTTGAGAAATTCACATCTTATCGACGTTAACAAAACTAGAAAGTTGATAGTGCCAGCAAAATGGATTGATTGATTATGACATGACGACATTTTCTTAATTGATGGAACTCGAGTAGAATTCCCTAAAAGATAAGATGTTGATTATCAAAAGTAATCTAAATAGTTCTTGATGGATGACCATATCCTGCATTTAGACTTGAAATTATACCATGAATGGTTATGAACTAGTCATAGATATTATAATCTAGAAATGACCTAATATGAATTTATTAAAAGATGTTTTTGTTATCTGAAATTTTAGAAGGTATTGTTGGTAAATTACCTAGACTTTCGCCATTAAGGTAAGTTGAATTTGGTATTGATAATATTTCCGGTGCTGCACCTGTAGCATGTGCACTGTACGTCAACACCATTTAAATTAAAAGAATTACTGTACAACTGAGAGAGTTGTCGGAGAAAGATTTTATTCTACCAAGCTCGTCATTATGAAGAGCTATGGTATTATCATTCCTTATATATATTAATTACTGTGAACTAAGTAAATTGACGATAAAATCTATATCCACTACCCAAGATGATAGATTTGTTCGTTCATTTACAAGGTTCCAGCGTACGTTTTAAAAATTTTGATCCTCAGCATGGTTATCATCAATTTCGGATCAGCGAAAAAGATTATCTATTTCAATCACTACATCCGGTACTTGTAATGAACATTATGAGTTTCATGTGATGTCGTTTGGATTGACTAATACACATGTAGCATCCATAAATTTGGTGAATCACGTGTGTAGACTGTAATTTGATAAATTCATGCTCGTGATCATTAAGAACCATCTGTTTGTTTATAAGAATAAGAATGAGTTAATAATTAGTTATAGACTGCCCTAAATTGGCCGAACAATGAAAACTTGTACCTTGAGTATTTAACATGTGATTAAAGACTTAGTTCTTTACATTATTTGACCGTGTGAATAATAAGATAATGGAATCTATATTGACTCTTCAAAAATTTAGAGCCCTTTTAAGACTTTGGGTTTTACAAAAAAGAAAGTGCAAATGTGTTTTGACAAATATTTTATCGAAAAGAACTTTTGAGGGATTATTCCCTTATACCCAGAACATTTAACTAAACTACTGTTTAGGGGTAAATGTTCGTGTATACCTCAAGACAACCTAAGAGGGATTGAGGAAACCATTTAAACCATGACACGAAATTTGAAACGACACTTTTTGCTTTTCAACTAAGAAAACTTTGACCAAAGTATAACCAAATATTTTTCAAACATTTACGGATCTTATTAATTATTTTAATTAATTTTCGATAAATCAATAAAAATCTTGTTAATTAAATTCAAATTTATTTTGAACATTTTCATATAATTGGTCGAACTAAGAAATTTAAAATTTGTTTACGTTTACGTTTCATAAAAATTGAATGTTTATGATTTAATTACTTGAAATATTTATCGACGCTTTAAAACGTCGGATCAAGCAAAACTGATAAAAATAATATTTGAGATAGAACTAAGACTTAGAAAATATGAAGGAATAATTTCTGAATAAATATGGTCATGATATTTATTTCATCGAGGAAGGTGAATATAATTACTGAGACATTATGTAGAAAAGATAAAGAACCAATTAGGACATGTTCCTTAATAATGAAGGTGCAAAATAAATTGCCGAACAATATAAAAATAAACAATGCTTGTAAGAAGTATAATATAGATAATAAAAAGGGGTTCACGGCTAATATGAACCATTAGAATTGAGGAGCCGATGGCGTTAAATGTATAAAAGGCCACTTGTGGTTGCCTGAATATAGAGAATTTTGAGATTTACTCATATTGAAATCTCGTAAGTATAAGTATTACATTCATGTCATTTCTGACTAAATGTATCTTTATCTGAAGAAGTTGCACTGATGGCAAATTATGAAGGCGGACATCGCCTCATACATTAGTAAACGTCTAACTATTGCAAAGGTCATCATCTGAATTTGATTCGATTTGGGTCATCGTCGACAGACTGACCAAATCTGCTAATATCATTCCTGTTAATGATAGATTCTTGATGAAGAAATTGACTCTTTTATATTTAAAGGAGTTGTGTAAACACAGTGTGCCTGTATCGATCATCTCTATCAAGATCCTCGCTTCGCATCGAATTTCTAGAGATTTGCTCAGAAGTCATTGAGAACGAATTTTGATGAGAGTACTGTGTACCACCCCAATCGAAGGGACGAGGTAAAGTAACGATACAAAATACTATAAGTGCTATTTTATGTTTGAATAATTGACCTTTGGTAATAAACCGTATAATCGTTTTCATTTGGAGAGATTATCATTGAAAACTACCGTATTAGGATCAAGATCGAATCTTGTGAGTATATATATTAGAGCATCTGTAAGCAGGAGTTGGGATGAAGACACCCGACATACACCCATTGTGAGTTGGACATGTCTTTTAGGTTTAAGGTTTCCTATGATGGCGAACCTAACCTTACTAAATACTCGACCCGCAAGACCTGAAATGATTGTTGAAATTAGGATCTGATTATCGACTGCCGGTAGTGGGCAGGAGGTTATGTGAATATGAAATGTAGATCTTGAAGTGCCAGATGGGTAGCTAAGTTATGCCAAAAAATTTAACCATGGAAAAATGAATTGATGATCTGGAAGATCATGGGATATAAGTCCCCGTTGTATGGGGCCATAGAGATGATGTAAAAGATGGTATGAAAGGCATATAAGCTGGATCTACCCTAGGACTTCAAGGGCGCGTAAATTATGATTCGTATATCTAACTTGATGAAATATCTATCAAGTGAGAATCTGATTGTTTCTTAGTAAAGTTTAGATCGGCGAAAAGTTGCATTCATAAAAAACCCGTGAACATCATGGATAGAGAAAGTAAGTCAACATTAAGCCTGATCTTATTCCCGTAGTTATGTTTGATGAAACTCGCGTATTGTAATGGATTACACTTGTGAGAAAAGACCGAATGTGGAGGAAATACCCACATGGCTTTAACTCTATAAGAAGCGAGTAGTAAGATAAGATGATCTTTGAGGACAATGATCCTGTTTAGGGGTAAATGCTGTGACAATCCGTCAATTTATGGTTTATATTTTATTCTCAATATTTATTTGAAAATATTATTTTAATGTTATAATATGAACTCACTTATTTTTTGGAAGAAATTTGGGTTTACGTCTTGAAGTAGCATCGACTACGTCTAAACCGGAGGATTCTACGTTACGTGCTTACGTTTACATACACCGTTTTTGGTGACAGTCCGACATTTCAGAAAATAAATTTATCCGTGAATATTATTTTGAAATTTTAAATTTGTGTTGGTTCATAAACTCACAAATTTACGAGAAGAGATTAGGACTTACGATTATAATTTAACGTCCTTTACGACTAAACCGGAAACCTTAGGATTACGTATTTACGTTTTTGAACTCCGTTTTTGATGAGACAATTTTTATTAGATTCGTTTTGTGCCGTTGATTCATAATTTTTAAAAACGTTTTTAGTTAAACGACCCGAGGGTACGCAAATCGAGGAAACTAGAATCAAGGAGTACCCGTAATTAAATGGGGATGAGACAAGAATAAACTTGCCCCACCCCCACATGAGGCGTCCAACATAAGCTACAACACACATGAGGTGTGTCAACTTTACATGAAAGGACTAGGAAACTTGTCCTAATCTTTACACCAAACCATTTCTACCACCAAAACCACTAATCTTCAAACTAGCTAACTCATTCAACATATGCAAAAGCTTCCATTTTCTCTCTTCCTCTCTCTATGTTTCCATCCCACTCTCACACAAAACACCCACTTTGATCAAAAGTTAACCATGAAATCATGTGTTATTCACACATATGATGAAGCCCTTTTGAAGCTCTATAGATTGGTGGTGATTTTAACATCCAAGGAGAAGATTTGGTGATGTTCAAGGGCTGATTTCTACATGAAGTTTACAAGTACTGGTGGCCATGAAGATTTGTGTTGATCTATCACAAGTTCTTCCATCAAAAATTCAAGCCTTGATGAATACATACACAATCTTGGTGGTATAAAGATTGTTCTTCCCATCCTCTTGTTATTTGATTATGTAATCATGTATTTTCTTTCTTATTTATATGTATATGATGAATATATGATGATAAAAATGTTGTGTGAGGATCAAGTGTTGATAAATATGATTAAAGAGATGGAAAACCATATGTAAAAAGGTTAAAATCTTGCTTAATAAGTTGGCTGTATAAAAACAGTAAGTAACCAAATGTTAAACTGATAAAATGGTAAAGTGGAATCAATATACAGTAAGTATTAGGTGTTATACACATGTGAGAGTTGGCCATGAAATGGAATCATAAAAATGAGTAAGATATGATCAAAACAAGTTTTGAGTGCAAATCTGAGTACACTTGTTTTGGACGAATTTTATAAAATACTTAGAGGTTGATTCATCAGTAGCTATAGGAATAAAAAGAAGCACATATCATGTAGAATATGTCATAAACATTTGGGGTTCTATCTCCATGTAGAACTCTAGATATGACCATTTTAGTAAACTAGATTTTTAGGACTGATTTTGTATAAATAATATATAATATAAGCACTCAAAATTTATATATAATATATATAAATATAAAACCCACTAGTTGATAATAATCGTAATAAAAGAGTTATATAAATATTGATATTAAAATGGGATATGTTATAAAAATTGTAAATATAAATGTTTTTCCAAGTTATAAAACTATATACTAAGTTTTACGTCTTTTCGGCTAAAACCGAAAGATTAACGTTTTTGTCAAATAAAACTTAGACCGTCGGACCCGTCTAATGTAAACTCTTATAAACTCACATACTGATATATAAACTTATATAACAAGTAAAAACCGATAAAACCCGAGCTTTACAACATATAGATATTAACGGGCCAAAGTAGCCTTATTGGACTATAAACCCGACTAGTTAGTAAAACACTTATAAACTTACTTATTGGGCTTAAACCATTTGGACCCAACATGTAAAATGTAATACTGATAATAAAAGTATAATTGGGCTAATATAATATATTGGGCTTGTAATGGGCCCATTGGGCCTCAAAATGCAAACAAGTTGAACTAGTATAACTAGTCTTGAAAATTACCAATACATAACACTAAAATAAGTAAATGAGAATGTATAAACCCACTTGATCATCATCATATATATATAAAATCATCATACATATACATAGCTATTATTTTTATGAAGTCATTGGACAAAAGTCTAAGACAAGTATTATTTGTCTAGGTTTCCGTGATTGAAGCACGTACCGTACATCCGAATTGCCGATAACCCGCTTTCCCACATCAACGTGAGTTCATAGCCTCACACTCTTTTAAATGTTTTTATAAAATGTTTTATAAACCCGCGAGGGAGATAACATGTTAGTTTTTATAAAATCGGACACTAGTTGTCCCAATTGTCTGTTTATTGATTTGGACCCGAATGATTGTATGACCCGATGGATGATTAAATGACCCGATAGATGAAATGAAATGGATTATTATAGTTAGGTTATGTCACTAAAAGTCCCATTAGCATGAATTGTGAACTACCGGGATTTGGTAGACGCTTATGCATATAATAGTACTATTTGGGGACGATCACCCCAGTTCGCGCCTTGACAGTTGATCCCCGTCGTGCCACATTGATTGGTAAGCGAATTTATGTATGAGAAGATTTACACAAGCGTGATTATTGTGACGACACGCTTATTTAGATGGGCAAATGAGTTTCGGGTTAGCTACCCGTTGTTTTTTGTAGTAAGGTAACAATGCCATGCGGCTTATAATAATCTAATTAACGAAATACTGCTTTAAGCATTGAATTACGATATATTGCCTGATTAGCAATACAGTGTCTTATTATTGATATTGTACTCGTGTTTTGGTTTTACATAACTATATTCATATAACGGTTTTTATTTAACTTTATACAACGTTATAAAACGTATTGTATGATGTTTTTAACGACAATGGTTCGTATAATGATTTTGAAGGCGAAAGCCTATATTATGATAAAGATTTGTATAAAATGACTTTGGCTATTTTATGGCCTATTACAAAGATTTGTACAAAATGATTTTCGGTAATAATTTTATACCGATGTTATATTATGGATTTCATTAAACTCTATTAATTCACTCGGCGTTTTCGCTGACCTTTTCTTTTAACATGTTTTATCTCAGGTACGTGAAGGTAATTCTCGGGAAGACAACAAGAATTCATGGCCCGCACCTAAATAATAATTTCCATTCAAATTCTTTGTAAAAATTGTATGAAATACAATCAGTTGGGACCTATGTAAATTTGACATTCATGAATGGAAATGCTTTATTATTATACGACGGGATTTTTAAGCGTTGTCTATGATGTGAGTAATGTGCTAACCCGTAACACCAACGAGTCTTCCGCTGTATTGAATTGTGTAAATTTGGAGGTGTTACGCGAGTGGAGTCTAGAAAGGGATTCAAATACTTGGAGAATTTGATCAAGGGATTTGGCAAGAAAAGAATATAAAGACTTTGATTTAATTCAAGGAGAACATGTTGTTGAACATGCTATGTGTTGAACATTTGCTTTCTTTTCTTTTATGTATGTGTATTAACTATTACTACTTGTTTGGATTGCTAAAAATTTAAATCCTTAATTAACTGTGTAATCGCTCGTTCGATTTGCATAGCTTTGTGCTCATTATGTGTTTGTTAGCCTCCTAGATTTTGAACTATAGTTAACTTTGGCTTGATATTTACCTGTGTGAAATCTGGGCCGACCAAAGTTTTTGGAAGTGCACTTTTCTGTCACCACTGGACGCGATTCCATATTGAACTCGCGGTTCTTTAGCGATAAGGACCACGGACCTACGTAAGGAACTGCCTGTTCCTGTTTAGACATAATCTTTGCTTTACACTGTTTTCGTTAATCTGTGTAAAACTTTGATAAATTTTTTGAAAAACCTGCACTTTCCTTAACTAGGGTACCTAATTTCATTTTTCACCTAAAATGATTTTAACCCATTACTAGTTTGGATCATTCCCTTCCCTTCTTAAACCCCCTCATGTTGATTGTGTTCTTCATCCCTTCAACTCTTCTCTAAACCTTAACACACAACCATGGTGTCCACTAGAACATCCACTTCTTCCAAAACCTCTTCCTCAAAAAGAAGCCTCAAAATTAAGATCAAGATACCCAACATTGGTTCTTCATCTTTTCACACTCCCAAAAATGAGATCTCTCCTATTCTCATTTCATCTTCACCTTCACCACCCCTTGCTCCATGCAAGACAAACTCAACCCATGGTACTAACCATTCTCATGGTTCTACCTCCTCTTCATTCCAATCAAGAATGAATTAGCTCTCTTCACCTTTCACCCCTAGTCCTCCTTTAGATGGAATTTCTCAACCTCAACCTCTACAAAGTATCCCCTTTGTACTTGAGCCTTTGGTCACCTCTCCTTTCACTCCACCAAACTCTCCTATCTCACCCTTGGACACCATGCCTCCACCACCTCCTCCACCCTCTAACACTAATGCACCTATTTTGGGAATTCCTATCCCTCACTTCATGGGTGATCCTTACTTCTTTGGGTTCTTAGAAGCTCATGGTGTAAATTGCCCATGTTGTCTATATAAGAACTACATCATTAAAAACCTAAGGATGGAGATGCTTTGCCTTCATACAAGGTTGCATGACTTCTTGCTTGTCTTGTTCTCCATGCTTCCTCCTAGAAGATGAATGATGGTTTTCAAATTAACATGCTTTTTAAAAAGAAGGTCAAGCCAAAGAGAACTATGAACTCAAGACCTAGTTTTTAGCTATCTTTGTAATAGTTAATTCTCTTTTTAATTCTTGTATTTCCTTTTCTTTCTCTCATGATTTTCTCATGTGGATGATTTATGGATTTAGTTTTTATGTGCTTTAATATATGTGATCACATTAAACAACTTCAATTTATTTAAAATTGAACCTAAATCTATTACAACCTCTAAAAAATTGACTTAAAATTTGACCAAAATGTTATTTAAATATCTTGTCACCCTTTGTCAAGACATTCTTTGTGAATGTGCTGATTTTATGCAACCCTAGCATACTCTAGTGCTAAAAGAGGTAAAAATCCAAGATTTGCAATTTTTTGAAAAAGTATTATCTTTCTCCAAAACTTTTGAAAATATGGTTTTGCAGTCCACTGGACGCGGTTCTCAAGCCTCCAGGTGGTTCAATATCGATATGGAACCGTGGGCCTCTTTAAAGAACCGCGCTCAGTAAAGCCGATTTTGGCTTATTTTTAGTCTTTCTTCTTTGACCACTGTTCTGGTTAAGATTCTTTGTTTACCCAGTCTGGCTAAACATTCTCTAAAAACTTTCTTTTTTCATTTCAAATATTTGCCTTGTCTATTTTCTTTAAATTCTTCTCTTTTGGGAGTTCTTTCCTTTATCCCTCACAATGCCTAATTCTTCCTTTTCTAACCTTGACATTTCTTTGTCACAAACTTCTCAACCTAAAGCTTCTTCTTCTAAGCTTTCAAAGAAACCGAAGATCTCGGTTAAACCCATTTGGATAAAAAGAACAAGAATCCTCATGATTCTTCTTCTCCAAAATCCTCCAAGAATTCCTTTTTCTCTCCGATTCAATATTGGAATGAGACATACTCTATAAATCCAATTACCGGAGAAAAAGAAATTCTTCTACCACCACCTAAACCTTTCAACTCTCCTCAACTCAATGACCTAAATTCTTTCCCTAACCTCACTAGGCATTGTGAAAACATCTCTTATCCATTATCTCCCTCTCTACCAACCTCTAATCTTGATGGACCTCCCCCATCTAACGACTTTATTTTGCATCATGGTTCCTCGTGTGCTTGTTGTCGTTTTCAACAAATTGAACTTTCTCTTATCTATGACAAGCTAAATTTTATTGAATTCCTCCTCACTCGACCTCCTCTCAAACTTTTCGTTCCCGTGAACAAAACTTCGAATGATGCTTCGTCTTCTTTCTTTTCCAACTAAGGCACTTTTTGTACTTTAGTTGTTTGAGTCAATAAATTTTTAGGAATCTTGGAAGATTATCACTATTAGATTAGCTTATGCTTTGTGGTCTATTTTCCATATTTTTTGTTGTTTTAAATATTCATATTGTGTGTAGGAATATTTATCTTGTATGTTATTTCATATTTTTGTAATATGAATTTTATGTGTGTTATCTTTCCCTCTAATTCTATTTCACACATTTGTTAAGGTGTTGATCATGGTTAAAACTTCAAATTAATTATGGGTGATTCTTAATAAGTGTGAAAACACTTATCCTTTTACCACTTATTTCCAATAATAACAAGACCAAAACGTGTGATTTGTGTCGTAAAAGTCGGAATTATGCGTGGTTTGTGTTTTTATTGTGTTTTAGGACCAAAATATGAAAAAGGAAGAAAACACGGGTTTTCACGGGCTTTTATCGAAGAAAACGGGAAAAGACGAAGTCAAAAGATCAAGAGTGCAAAAAGAACGGAAGTCCAAGGGTTATTCTGAAGATTTATCGAAGAAAAAGTCTAAAGACGGAAGTTTAACGAAGTCGAAGAACTTAAGTCTAATAGAAGAAGAAAATTAAAAGACAAGTTCAAATCCCGAGACGACAAAGACAAAGAATTAAAGTCGAGTCGAGAAAACGTGAAGAAAGCAAGAAAGAAGATGCAACACATGCACTCCTTCCACCTTCCCTATAAGTACCCTCCTAATAGTCATTAGGAGAGTGGTTAGATAGTTTTTAGTTAATTTTCACTTTTTCATTTTCTTTCTAGTTTTTAGAGAGAGAAAGTCTTAAACTTTCTCTCACTAAGTTTCATCTTTTTCTTTTAATCTTTCAAGATTAAACACTTTGTATTGCTTATTTTCATTAATCAAGTTCTATTTTAAGCTTTTAATCCTTAATCTCATTCTACTTTTCTTTGATTTTAGATTGATTTTGGTGCGATTATCATATGATCCGTGTTGTTCTAATTGATTTCGTGCTTAAAAAGTTAGTCTTTTGATCATTTCATAAGTTTTCATTTGATTAAGCTTTAAGACTTTTGTGCTTATTGGCTTATTTTTATGATTAGCTTATTTGTTTATAAAAGTTTTCCTTAAAATGTTTATGTTTTTATTGTTTGATCCAAAAGTTTGTTTATTTTCGGGTTAAATAAGTTGAGATAAGTGCTTATTTGATTCGGTTTATTATTGGATTGTTAAGTTTCGGGTATTAGCTTAATAAATTTAGCTTATTGCCTAGCTTAACCGAATCCCACCATTTTCGGAAAGGGTACAAACCCCTTTCCGATTGAAGCCTATTCCGAGCAACCTTCCTTCCCCTTTTTCCGATTGATCCAATCGGAAAAGGGTTTTGAGTTTCCGATCTGCACCCCTCCTTATTCCGATCTAGTGATCGGATTAGGGTTTGTCTATTCTGACGGTAAGTTTCTGCACATTCCGATTGGGTATTTTTGCAAGTATTCCGATTTGGTCAAGTTTGATATTCCGATTGAGTGCATTATCCCACATTCCGATCGGGGTTACTTTGGCTCTTTCCGATTGGGTGCATCATCCCACATTCCGATTAGTGTGTTTACCATTCCGATTGACCCCCTTTGTGGTTATTCCGATTGCATTCCCCCCATATTCCGACCACCAGATCGGAATACATTCCGATCTGGGCTTGTTTTGGCTTATTCCGATTGAATTGTTTTGATGTATTCCGATCTTACTTTCTTTTAGTACTTTTCAACTAAGTTCATACTTTAAGAAAGTTTTCCAAGTGTTAGTCTTATTTAGTGTGCTAGTACTTTTCCATATTACCCTAAGTTTCCAAGCATTTATTTTTACTCGGCATTTTAGTATTAATATTTTTTCTTCCATTTTACTCAACGACACTTTAATTACTTGTTATTAGTTTAAATTAGACAAACAAAACAAACCTTTCTCTTGATTCACCAAAAGACGATTGAGTCGCACTTAAGACCGGTTTTCAATTCGAAAAGATCGGAACAACGAATTTTCATACGAGGCCTAAAAACCAAGTATTAAATGGCGCCGCTGACGGCTCTTTTCGTTACGATTAACGGTTTCTAGTGAGAGACGCATTGAATTTTGGGATCCGTTTTTTGAACGTTATTTTCATTGCTTTAAAATATTTTAAAAATCCTAAAAAATATAAAACTCTTCAGAAATACAAAAACATTAAAAAAATCATTAAAAGCAATTCTTTTCAAAAGGTTTTGCACCAAAAAGATTATATAGATATTCTTTTGTATATTTTTCTTCTGCAGGTGTATGCGTACTAGATCTTCGAACTATTCTGAGCCCGAGACTCGTGAAGATTTAGATATGGCTGGTGTTAATAACAACAATAATAACCCACCTCAACCCAATTTGAATAATAACAACAACAACAACAACAATGTCCATCTACCTGATCTACGGACAATGGAGGAATTGTGTCAACCCACCATGAACGGACGCGGAGGCCCGATTGCGCCGATGCACGTCACGGCTCAGGAGTTTTCGTTGAAGCATCACATGATCCAACAAGTGCAAACGAACCCATTTCGTGGAATTCCGGATGATGATGCCAACAAACACCTCGACAAATTCATTACCATTACTCAAAGCATGAAGTGCTCCGGTGTTTCTATGGATGACCTTCGCCTCCAACTTATTCCCCACTCGCTTTCTCACCATGCCGAAAAATGGTTTGACCGTCTTCCTAAGAATTCTATTCATACGTGGAATGACATGACTCAACGCTTTTTATCGCGCTACTTTTCCCCATCCATGGTCACAAGCCTTCGTAACCAAATCAGTGGATTCATGCAAGAAAATGATGAATCGCTTTTTGATGCTTGGGAACGATACAATGATTTGATCGACCGCTGTCCTAATCACAATATGCTCCCCGTCACTCTCATTGATACCTTCTAAAATGGCTCACTTTTCGTGATCGTGACACGATCAATGCCGCCGCCGGTGGTACCTTTATGAAAAGGAGACCGGAGGAGTGTCGAGAGTTGATTGAAAACATGACTACTCACCACAAGAATTGGGATTCATCCGCATCCTCAAGATCTAATCAGAGAGTCAATGTTTCTTCTACTACCTCCAATCCTGAAATGACTAAAATTTCTCGACAACTCGCTGAAATGAACAAGAATTTCATGGCCATGGCCACAAACCAATTTCAACAAGCTAAAGCCGTTGTTATTTCTTGTGACACATGTGGTGGTCCTCATTCTTATAATGATTGTCGTTCTACCCAATCCAATTTTTCTGAAAACGTTAACGCAGCTTACGGCACTTATCCCACAGGAGGCTATCAAGCCCGCCCTCAAGGAGACCGTGGCTTGCTAAGTTATCGTTCCAACAATTATCTTGCTCCTCCCGGTTCCCTCCTGCAAACCAAAACCAACAACAAAGCTACAACCAATCCCAACCTCGTGCAAACAATCAATATCAAACCCAACGCAACCCATACCCACCTCAAGGAAATTCTCAAGCTTACCAAGATCCACCTCTCAATCAACCGATGGCAGTGAGTCCAGACGTCGAGACATTCATGAAGACTAATCGTGAGATGGTGACGAATCTTCAGAGTCAAGTCCACAACTTGAAGGGCGAAATGGCCAAACAAGGGAACGATATTCGAGCCGAGCTGAGGAATGACATGGCCAAACACAGCAATGAAATTAATGCAAATATGCAAAACTCTTTTAATAATCAAGCGGTTCACCTTCGTGATATGATTGGTTCGCTCATCCAAGGTAATCAACCCTCTTCTTCAGGTACTCTTCCGAGTAATACCGTTGCGAATCCAAGAGGGGAGATGAAAGCAATCACCACTCGTAGTGGAAAAGGTTATATGGAACCCGAGCTTCCTACACCTCCACCCGTAATTGTGAACAAGGAAAAAGAGCAACTTTCCTCACCTCCTTCACCTTCTATCCCCATTTCCCCACCACCCGTGGTTGTGAGAGATCCTATTCCCTTAAAGCCTTCTTCTTCATCCAATATACCTTATCCTTCAAGGTTGAGGAAAGAGAAGCAAAAGAGCAAGGATGACATTCAGGTTTCAAACTTTCTAAAAATGTTTAAACAATTGAATTTTAACATCTCCTTTGCCGAGGCTCTCGCTTACATGCCCAAATACGCTAAGATGTTTAAAGATCTTCTAAGTGATAAGGAAAAGCTTCTTGACATCGCTCAGACCCAACTTAATGAGAACTGCTCCGCAGTGCTCTTAAGGAAATTTCCCAACAAACTTGGTGATCCGGGTCGCTTCTTGATTCCTTGCAACTTCCCGGGAGTAGAGAATTGCATGGCCCTAGCCGATCTAGGTGCCAGTATAAACTTAATGCCTTTAAGTGTGTGGAAGCAATTATCTCTCCCCGAGCTTGTCCCCACCAAAATGACTTTGGAATTAGCCAACCGTACGGTTGCTTATCCAGTGAGGATAGCCGAAGATGTCTTTGTTGGCGTTGACAAATTCACCTTCCCGGCGGATTTTGTTATCGTTGACAACGAGATGGATCCTCGTGTTCCATTAATCGTTGGACGTCCATTCCTGAGGACCGGTCGCACTCTCATTGATGTAGCCGCGGGCGAAATAATCATGAGAGTTGGTGACGATAAAATTGTCTTCAACATGGGTAAGATTTCTAAGCAACCTTATTCATATGAGAGTGTTAATACTATTGATGTTCTCGATGAGGCTTGTGAAGAACATTTTCATGATGCTTGCAAAAGTACTCTTTCTTCTCTACCCAATGTTGAGACCGTTGCCTCAATTGCTCCGGCATTGACTCCTTTTGGAGAAAGTGACTTGGATGATTTCGAAGCTAGCTTGGGTCCTCTCGATATTAAGTATGATAATTTGTCCACCAATTGGGATGAAGACATTCGTACTATTGAGAGACTTCTCAATGAGGACCCATTTTCTCCTCCTTCTCCTAAAGAGGTGACTAATGATGATCCATCGTTAGGTACACCATCTATTGAGGATCCTCCTACTCTTGAACTTAAGGACTTACCTCCTCATCTTGAGTACGTTTTCCTAGAAGACAACGAGAAGTTACCAGTCATCATCGCGAAGGATCTGCAAGAAGACGAAAAAGCCCGACTTGTCGCTGTGTTGAAGAAGCATAAAAGAGTTATCGCTTGGAAAATCTCCGACATTCGCGGAATTGATCCTCACTTCTGCACACATAAAATTCTCATGGAGGACGACTTTAAGCCCACAATTCAAAGCCAACGAAGGGTGAATCCTAAAATCCATGAAGTCATCAAAAAAGAGGTTATCAAACTTCTTGATGCGGGTATGATTTACCCTATTTCGTATTCAACATGGGTTAGTCCAGTCCATTGTGTGCCTAAGAAAGGCGGAATCACCGTTGTGCCCAATGCAAACAACGAGTTAATTCCTACCCGTCTCGTTACTGGGTGGAGAGTTTGTATAGACTACCGCAAACTCAATGATGCCACGAGAAAGGATCATTTCCCTCTACCTTTTATGGACCAAATGCTTGAACGTTTAGCGGGTAATGAATATTACTGCTTTCTTGATGGTTTCTCGGGTTATTTTCAAATACCCATCGATCCCCAAGATCAAGAGAAGACAACATTCACTTGTCCTTATGGCACATTTGCTTATAAAAGAATGCCTTTTGGCTTATGCAATGCCCCCGGGACTTTCCAAAGGTGCATGTTGGCTATCTTCCATGACATGGTTGAGCAAACCATGGAAGTCTTCATGGATGATTTCTCGGTCTTTGGGGATTCCTTCTCTTCTTGCCTTGCCAATTTGGAACGTATGCTTAAGCGGTGCGAAGACACTCGCCTTGTTCTGAATTGGGAAAAATGCCATTTTATGGTAAAAGAAGGCATTGTGCTAGGACACAAAATCTCTAAAGCCGGTCTTGAAGTCGACCGTGCTAAAGTAGATGTCATAGCCAAATTACCTCCACCTTCAACCGTGAAGGGTGTGAGAAGTTTTCTGGGTCATGCGGGCTTCTATCGTCGATTCATTCAGGATTTCTCTAAAATCGCTCGCCCGATGACCCACCTCTTGGAAAAAGATACTCCTTTTATCTTTTCTAAGGAGTGTCTCGAAGCCTTCAATCTTCTTAAGGATAAGCTAACTAAGGCACCGGTCTTGGTTACCCCTAATTGGGAGCTGCCTTTTGAATTGATGTGCGATGCTAGCGACTTTGCTATTGGTGCGGTTTTGGGCCAACGAGTGAATAAACACTTCCAACCAATCCACTATGCTAGCAAAACAATGACGGGGGCTCAATTGCATTATACGACAACCGAAAAAGAGCTTTTAGCTGTTGTCTATGCTTTTGAGAAATTTCGCCCCTATCTTGTTTTATCCCCCACCATCGTATACACGGACCATTCCGCGTTGAAGTACTTGATGACAAAGCATGATGCTAAGCCAAGACTTCTTCGCTGGGTTTTACTCCTTCAAGAATTCAACATTGAAATTCGTGACAAGAAGGGAGACGAAAACCTGGTCGCGGATCATCTGAGCAGACTTGAGGATCCATATCAAGGGGATCATCCGAACAAAGAGATCAATGACTCTTTCTCCCTTGAGACCTTAATGTCAATAAATCTCAATCTTGATGGCACCCCGTGGTTTGCGGACATTGCAAACTACTTAGCGGGTGGTATTCTCATCAAAGGGTTAACATCCCAACAAAAGAAGAAGTTCTTGAATGATGTTAAGACTTACTTTTGGGATGACCCTTTTCTATTCAAACAATGTGCTGATCTGATCATTCGTCGATGTGTTGACGGACCGACAGCTTTTGACATTCTCCAAGCTTGCCACAACGGACCCACCGGTGGTCACTTTGGTCCCAACTACACCGCTAAAAAAGTGTTTGATTTTGGATTCTATTGGCCCACCATTTATCGTGACGCTCACGAAATGGTTAAGCATTGTGATGCTTGCCAACGCCAAGGCAAGATCACACATAAGGATGAGATGCCTCAAAATTTCATACAGGAATGTGAAATCTTTGATGATGGGGCATCGACTTTATGGGGCCATTTCCATCCTCCAAAGGGAACAAGTACATCCTCGTCTCCGTCGACTATGTTTCTAAATGGGTTGAAGCTAAGGCTCTTCCTACGAATGACGCGAGGGTGGTTGTGAACTTTTTGAAGCAGCTTTTCGCTCGATTTGGCGTTCCTCGTGCTATTATCAGTGACCGCGGGACTCATTTTTGCAACGATCAATTTGCAAGAGTCATGGCTAAGTATGGTGTCAATCACCGTCTTTCCACCGCATATCATCCCCAAACCAATGGGCAAGCCGAGATTTCCAACCGTGGCTTGAAGAGAATTTTGGAGCGTACTGTGGGAGAGCATCGCGTCGCGTGGGCCAATAAGTTAGATGATGCTCTGTGGGCTTTCCGTACTGCTTACAAGACCCCAATCGGTTGTACACCTTATCGTCTTGTGTACGGGAAAGCCTGCCACCTCCCAATCGAGCTGGAACATAAAACGCACTGGGCCTTGAAGTGGGCTAACTTCGACATCAACAAAGCCGGTGATCATTGCAAGGTTCAACTCAACGAGCTAAATGAACTGAGGAATGAAGCTTATGAGAACTCGCTGATCTACAAGGAGAAAACGAAGATCATTCATGACGCTAAAATCAAAAACCGAGAGTTCCACGTTGGTGATCAAGTCTTACTCTTTAACTCTCGGTTGAAGATCTTCTCTGGCAAGTTGAAGAGCCGCTGGTCTGGTCCATTCACCGTCGCCAAAGTCATTCCTTATGGGACCATTGGGCTTTCTCAGCCGCATGGGCCCAATTTCAAGGTGAATGGCCAACGTCTGAAGCTGTACTTTGGTGAGGACATCTCTCAAGAGATGATTCCATCCCTCACCACGTTCCCCATGAACTAAAATTGGGTCAAGTCAGGCTCGTGACTCGGTGAACAAAAACAAGCGCTTCTCGGGAGGCAACCCGTGTTCTATCCTTTACTGCTTTCATAATAAGTGTATGGGGAGCCCCGTATGTGTTTGTTGTCTTGTTTCTTGTGCTGTGCAGGGATTAAAGCTTCCAAGAAAGCATCTTGATGACTTTTGACGAACCATGATACCGTGTTCCCATCTTCCCGGTTCTATCTTAAACTCTTGTGATTCAATATTTCATATTTTATATATGTTCACATTGAATTCACTTTAGTTGTCCTTTCCTTAGCAAGATTTAAACAAAGTGCACAATGTCATAAGTGTAGGGGAGTTTAGTCCCACATGCTTAAACATTGAGGACAATGTTTATCTCAAGTGTAGGGGGGACTTCTATCGAAGTAAGTGGTCTTTTCCATGAATTTGCCCTCATTTTAACCGGAAAATTTGATTTTTCGACATTTTTCAAAATTTTTAATCTATTTTGGCCTAGTTGTATAGTTGTACTTTCCTTTATTATGGTTATTTTCTTTCCTTGCTTAAATAAAGTGGTTTTAAATTTTTCTTAGTCGTGAACATTTTGACTCAACCCGAGTTTACTTACCTAAGTTTACTCTAGCTAGTATCCTTAACGTGTTTAAGCCAAGTTTTGCTAGGCTTTTATATAGGGGGCTATAAAACGCGAAAGTCTTAACTCTCACGGGTTACGAACAAGAACTTTTCGGAAGTTCCTATAATTGATCCTAGAGAGTCGTTTATCAAGGGAACTTTAAAATGCGATTTCTAAACTTGAAAAAGTCTAAGAATTTGCAAGATCCTATAGGCGACTCGAAAACCCAAAACTTTGATTTAATAGGCTAAGCATCCACGAGTCTTATCCTTGAGATTTTAAACTGTGGATAACGAGAGATGATAGAGTCAATTATAAGTTCGGTATTCTTTCGTGAATTTATGTGAGTTAATTATAAGCCTATTCTCCCTCCGCTTGTTAATAAATTTATCTGCAATAAATAAGGTTGTACGATTTAAAAGGTTACTTAGCTTCTAGCCCCAGATCGTTTAAAAGTTGCTCGGTACGGATTAGAGTTCATAGCCAAGGCATAACTTATTGAAGCGGGATGCGAAGATTGGCGAGTCCGAAAAGGCCCTAACAAGGCATGAGGGCTACATTTTGTTACTAAAGATCCAAAAGTGATGTGAAGAATCATTTATCGAAAATCAATATGAAGGATCGAGACACACGACGAAAAGCAAGAACTCCCCAAAAGTCATGGAGAAGTCTATCCGAAAAGACCCTAACAAGGTATGAGGATAAATAGATCCAAGTCCTAAAAGGAGGCGGATCGTTGTATATCAAAGTCCAAAATAAAGATTGGAGAAAAATGAAGAAGTCGTGGTCCATATATGAAGAATCTCTCAAAATTTCAAGTGAAGAAATTCCTATTATGAAGAGAAGAACATTATTTCATGAACGTCTCTCAAGATTCGAAGTATGAAGTTGCTGCCAAATATCGGTCCGAGAAAGGTCTCAAATCGTGAAGCGAGTTATGCCAAGATATGAACTTTATAAGGTCCCGAGAAGCAGTTTTAAAAGATTTGGTCCTTTAGCTAACTATTGATTAAATCGTTCACTTTATTTTCGGACTAAATAACTATCGAAATAAGTCAAACAATGCATCCTCGTGATCATTCAAGACAAAAATAAAATATAAGAGATACACCTAGGAATAAGGGAGTCTAAGTGAATAATTGGCCCACATGAGTTCGTGATAGTTTGCTAACTTATAATAACAATGATCTCGTTTTTAAGCTTGGTATGGGGAACGTGAAACTTGAGGATGATAAATGTTCATGGCCGCCAAAACCCAATGTAAGTTTTTAATTTCTTTACTTGTTTTTATCTTTTTATGTTTAGTATTTAATAAAGGCCAAGGTGGGTTATTTATGATGAAGAATGTAAACCGTGCTTTAAAATTAATGCATTGCATGAGGGCATTGCAATGGTCAAGTGTAGGGGATTTAATAAGTGTGAAAACACTTATCCTTTTACCACTTATTTCCAATAATAACAAGACCAAAACGTGTGATTTGGGTCGTAAAAGTCGGAATTATGCGTGGTTTGTGTTTTTATTGTGTTTTAGGACCAAAATATGAAAAAGGAAGAAAACACGGGTTTTCACGGGCTTTTATCGAAGAAAACGGGAAAAGACGAAGTCAAAAGATCAAGAGTGCAAAAAGAACGGAAGTCCAAGGCCTATTCTGAAGATTTATCGAAGAAAAAGTCTAAAGACGGAAGTTTAACGAAGTCGAAGAACTTAAGTCTAATAGAAGAAGAAAATTAAAAGACAAGTTCAAATCCCGAGACGACAAAGACAAAGAATTAAAGTCGAGTCGAGAAGACGTGAAGAAAGCAAGAAAGAAGATGCAACACATGCACTCCTTCCACCTTCCCTATAAATACCCTCCTAATAGTCATTAGGAGAGTGGTTAGATAGTTTTTAGTTAATTTTCACTTTTTCATTTTCTTTCTAGTTTTTAGTGAGAGAAAGTCTTAAACTTTCTCTCACTAAGTTTCATCTTTTTCTTTTAATCTTTCAAGATTAAACACTTTGTATTGCTTATTTTCATTAATCAAGTTCTATTTTAAGCTTTTAATCCTTAATCTCATTCTACTTTTCTTTGATTTTAGATTGATTTTGGTGCGATTATCATATGATCCGTGTTGTTCTAATTGATTTCGTGCTTAAAAAGTTAGTCTTTTGATCATTTCATAAGTTTTCATTTGATTAAGCTTTAAGACTTTTGTGCTTATTAGCTTATTTTTATGATTAGCTTATTTGTTTATAAAAGTTTTCCTTAAAAAGTTTATGTTTTTATTGTTTGATCCAAAAGTTTGTTTATTTTCGGGTTAAATAAGTTGAGATAAGTTCTTATTTGATTCGGTTTATTATTAGATTGTTAAGTTTCGGGTATTAGCTTAATAAATTTAGCTTATTTCCTAGCTTAACCGAATCCCACCATTTTCGGAAAGGGTACAAACCCCTTTCCGATTGAAGCCTATTCCGAGCAGCCTTCCTTCCCCTTTTTACGATTGATCCAATCGGAAAAGGGTTTTGAGTTTCCGATCTGCACCCCTCCTTATTCCGATATAGTGATCGGATTAGGGTTTGTCTATTCCGACGGTAAGTTTCTGCACATTCCGATTGGGTATTTTTGCAAGTATTCCGATTTGGTCAGGTTTGATATTCCGATTGAGTGCATTATCCCACATTCCGATCGGGGTTACTTTGGCTCTTTCCGATTGGGTGCATCATCCCACATTCCGATTAGTGTGTTTACCATTCCGATTGACCCCCTTTGTGGTTATTCCGATTGCATTCCCCCCATATTCCGACCACCAGATCGGAATACATTCCGATCTGGGCTTGTTTTGGCTTATTCTGATTGAATTGTTTTGGTGTATTCGATCTTAATTTCTTTTAGTACTTTTCAACTAAGTTCTTATTTTAAGAAAGTTTTCCAAGTGTTAGTCTTATTTAGTGTGCTAGTACTTTTCCATATTACCCTTAAGTTTCCAAGCATTTATTTTTACTCGTCATTTTAGTATTAATCTTTGTTCTTCCATTTTACTCAACGACACTTTAATTACTTGTTATTAGTTTAAATTAGGCAAACAAAACAAACCTTTCTCTTGATTCACCAAAAGACGATTGAGTCGCACTTAAGACCGGTTTTCAATTCGAAAAGATCGGAACAACGAATTTTCATACGAGGCCTAAAAACCAAGTATTAATTCTATAAATTCAAAATTTTAACCCATTGACATTTTAAATCATCTCTGATTGGTTTGGATGTTTCTTTTCTTCCTTTATTCCACCAATTGAACTATGATGTTGTCAATACATACTCTTTGGACATACTTAGAAAATGCTTGCTTCTAATTTGAGATTTCTTTTCCTTCTCCCTCTCAAGTTAGTTAGTAAGTAGTGCACATATATACATTGGTGTTTCTTTTCTTTCTTCTAACCTTTGTGTAGCATGTCACCTTATCTCATTGACTTGGTGCCCCAAGCAAGGGGGAGTAAGTACCAAAGGGGAGCTACTAGCAAAATGTCCGGTTCTTTTCTTCTTCAAATACTTGTGCTAACCTTTTTGGTTCTACAAAGGAGGAGAAATGATAGTGATAAGCTCGTTAACAATTCGAATAAACTTGTATTTTACGTAAATGAGTTTATTGTTTGTCGTAATAAAAAAGGGAGAGATTGTTAATGCAAAGCAATGCCTAAAAACATTGTTAGTATTAATTAATCTTTCTTAGTTTTGATCACGGCAATTTACAAAGACATTTATTGTCAAACACAATCATAAAACAAATTATCTAACAAACACTATCATCAGGGTAATAATCATTACACTAACATATCTTAATCATGCTTAGTGATCATAAAAGTGATTAGCCTTAAAACTCACTTTTGTCAAACATTACAAAAGATTTTAATAAACTTTATTTTTAAGAAAATGTTTTATTAAAATGAAAATGCAAATTTGAATATGGCATATTCCATATGCCATAAGAATATCCTTTGAAGGTTTAAATAGCCTCAGATATTTCAAATTCACTAAAAGACAAAAAGGAGCGGAGTTTAAGCCGGCGGTACCTTAGCACCTACGGTGGTTCCTTATCGATAAGGAACCACGGCTCCAATAAGGAAACGCGGCCAGATATAGCCGTTGGATGTTTTGTCCTATAAATAGTGGATCAAATCTGAATTCTCATCAACCTTTTTTGGACATCTTCTTCAGCCTTCTTTCTCCTTTCTAATCCTAGTCATTTTTAAATGATCACTTAATGTGTTAAGTATGTTTACTCATGATTATCCTCTTGATTTCCTTCTTTATCTTGTCCAAAGAGAAGATCACTCACACAGTTGTGATGTGATTAAAGATGTAGCATTGATGAAGATCACCTTCTCCTAAAGATCTAGTCATGTTCATCATTTGTTTATTTTTGTCTTGTGTAGATCCAATGTACTTGTGAATACTTGGACTAGTTATGTTCATCCAAGTTATTTGTGAATATTTGGATTAGAGTTGTGTACATCCATTGTACATGTGTGTGCTTGGATTTATGTTGTGTAGATCCAAGTTACATGTGTGTACTTGGATATGATTAGTTGAGTTGTAATTAGTTGTGTTAGTTCTCACTAAACTATAAAGTGATGTGGTTGTGTCTTGTGAGTTCTCACTAAACTATAAAGTGATATGTAGTAGTGTTGTGTGAAGTTCTCACTTAGCTTCAAAGTGAAGAGTCATGAAGATTGGTAATATTTCTTTTTTAGTGTAGTTGTTCTCGGTGTCTAATCGAATTGATTTAACATATCAAGCTTGACTTTATTGTTTTTGGTGATAAAATGTTGAATGGTATCTATTTCTAATTCGCAATTAACGAGCAAAAATGTAAAAATTGCTATATACGTATTCGTACTACACTATAACACGTTGCCATTACAATATCTTAATGCACGAAATATAAAAACGTAAAATGCAAACTTACTCTACTCTGTACGCAAAACGAGAATTAAACAAATTTAATATTCTAGTCATTAAAATCTAAAATATGAAATGAAACTAAACTAGCTAACACTTACTACAATCTGTTTACTGACTTCCAAATTTATGAGCCTAATAACAGCCAATTAAAACTAAAGTTATTCTAAAAGTTTTGACTATCCAAAACTATTACTGTATCTCAAACGCACTACATCAAGTTTAAGAACCAAAATGGTACGAATTCCAAACCATTCTAAAAGTGTACACCCATCTAACTCAGACTCAATTCTATTCCTACCATTCTACTCTACATCCAATTCATATCAAATCAAATCTTAAGACTTCCAAAAGCTGCTAACCCGATTGCCAAACACAACTTTACAGAAAATTCAGTTATTCTATACTGCAAATGGACTGTATTCGAACTACAAGTAGTCACAGATTACAAACAACATTAATCTAAGCATTTGTAACAGAAATCTCATCTCTTCAATTAACTAGTAACAAGATTACACCTAGATTAGCTATAACAGAATGTAAACTACGAGAATACAGAAATCATGAAACGTGTGCTTAACCATAATATAAAGACCGCCGTTGAGGCAAAGCGGAGCGCTGAGCTCTCTTTTTTGTTCGCACCTCCAACTCCCTCTACTGATTATCTTGTGAACTGCAACTCTTTTCTTACCCTGAAATCAAAAGAAGTTATACAAGTACCAAGAGACTTAATCAAACAACTTACCTTTTTAACCTACAAAACTGAAACAAAGCAAATACAAACCAAACAAAGCTTCGAATCTGAAACTTAAAGTTCTGATCTATATTTGAGCGATTTCTACCAAACTGTCTACACCAGTACTCATATACTAAAGACTTTTAAACAAAAACTCACTGATTTTCATACATCAATTAGTTGAAAAACTTTTAACACTCGAAATCAAAACAAACTTTTTAACCATACTCACTGATTTAGAAAATAACAAGAACTTTTATACTTCATAAAACTAACTGAATTAATGTTGAAAGCAAAGAATACACAAAACAGTAACCTGCTTTCTGACAAAATCTTTACGAAAACCAACTAAGCGATTAACTGAATGTATCAATCCTGCGTGAACAGTGAATTGAAACTAAAAACAAAACTTATAACAGAAACTTAACAGATCATAACCAAATCTTAACAATCCAGCGTTAACAGTAACAGTACGTGAACAGTGAACTTAAAGAAACCTCTCATGAATATGAACTTTAGAATAGTAGGAAAGAAAAGAAACAAAAATATTAAGAAAGATAAATCTTCAAGCTTTTATTAATGGTGAGAGAAAAGCTTAATCATTCATTAATGGCAGAAAGCTATATCTGTTACAACTGATTAACAAAATTCGGTTATACTCTAACTGAAATCTAACAAGAATACAACGAGGTAAAGGATTATCTATCTACTCATACACCTACAACTATGTGAACTAGTCCTAGCTAACCGTCTAAAAATGAGGGTCTTCATCTTGTATTTATAGGTGCCAAAGAGTAGGACACGACGTGTATCCTCTAATCAGGTTGTGCCACGTGGAAAATACGAGGTTAAACTCGTTAGGGTTCTTCATCCGATTTAGGGGTTTCTTCGTCTTCCACTCTTGATCTAATTAAATCATATCATCATGTAGAGGAGATGATGATGATGATTTTTGCTGTTAGAAGCTTTGCCTGAATCCTTGTTGTTCTTCCTTGATTTGATCTTGCAGGTTATGTGGTGGAAAGAGATATGAACGATTGATATAACTCGTTTCTCTCTCTTCTTTGTTTGAAGAGATGAATACGTGTTGTGTGTATGACCAGGTCTTGGTCATTTCTTTGTCAATTGTATATAAAAGCTTTTAAGCAAATCCTTTCCATCCTTTGTCTTATGAAAGTTTCAACTTAAGTCCTCCTTCTTGGTAAATAATGGCAAGTAAGGTCCTTGAAATCTCTTTCGTCCTTTTCTTTGTATTTTATCATAAAATTTCCTTGCAAACGTGTGTTTGTTCCAAAATGCATCTTGTTTACCTGAAAACACATGAAACACAAACACCCACGTAATTCTGATATTTTTCAGTTAAATATAATGTATTTGACTGTGTTTTGAGTGGTTTTTGGATCATAATTGATGAGTGTTTTCACACTTATAAACTCCCCTCCAATTGACCATTGCCATGGCCTCATGCAATGCAGTATTTCAAAGCTCTAGAGTGCACTTCTCTCATAATTAACCCACCTTGGTCATTTTATGATTTAATAAACTATAATATGCTACATGATGAATGATTTTGAATATTTTCAATGCAATGCAAATAAAGCAATCTTATTTATATTTTTGGATTTTTATTGAAATAGTTTTGATGGAAATAACTCATAAAGAAATCATTGACTTAAATTAGGGCTTTTGGTACCATGAACACTTATCACCCTCAACTTTCCCCTTTCCCCATACCAAGCTTAAAAACAAGATCATTGTTTTCCATAAGTGAAAGTGCATCGACTTATTCATAAAGATTAACTGTGTTACTATTATACCCCCACTTATTATTCCTCTAAGACCGGTTATTATTTGAGAAAATTGCTTGGGAGAAAATTTGTCATTATTTAAAGCGTGAAATATAAGAAATGTAAAATCTCAAAATAAGGAAGTACGGTTTTAATCCTAAGTAATCCTCTCATCCATTACTCGAATAACTGCTCACAATTAATATAAGTCCGACTCAAGAATAATAAGTCATTCGCCTTATGTGCAAGATCCTTATGTCATGCATTAATAAGTAGCTACTCACTCGCTAAGGAAAGAAAAATAAAACTCACGCAATAATTTACATACGCCCCCTTTTTGAGACTTTGGATCTTCAATCCCGCAAACTGTCAAGGTAATATTGGACTGGAGCAACTATTAAATCCTTGCAACCCTTGTGAGAGTAATATTGGAATTCAATAGCTACTATTATTAACACTTCACTGCCTGTGACAACCCTAGGTTTTAGATTTGTCACTTGGTCTTACTTTTAAGTTATTTTATGTGTGCTTACTTGAATTGTGTGTTTACGTGTTTATTTTGTGTGAACGAGGTTGGTGTGGTTATCATTTATGAGTATTGAAGTACTCATAAGTAAATCGAGGAACGGTTATTTCATGTTCATGAGCTCACAATTAGTGACTATGAAATGAAATTGTGATACTTTGGTGTTTACGTATACGTATAAGTATTATAGTAATAGTATTTTTTTTAGGATTTACGGTTTAGCATTTAGAGGTCTCGGGTGAGGTAATTATCCATATGAATATTTTTCGGGATGGTTTTAAGTCATTTAGGACTTAGTTATAAAGTTTATTTCAAAATTTGAGATTTTTTTTAAATGTGTATATTTTAGGACTTTTACGGTAAAACGCGTAAATTTGACTAGTTTTACGGTTTTGAGGTTTTGGGAGTTTTAGGAGCTGAAATAAATTAAGGTAAATTAAGGTAATATTAATAAGATATTAATTAACAATAAAAAGGAAAAAAATAAAGAAAAAAACGAAATTAGGGGTGTTTGGGTTGGTTTGGACGCAGAAAAGAAAGAAAATAGGAAAAAAAGGATTTATGGTAACTAGTGTTTGGGTTGGGCTAGGACTTTTGGCTATATAAGGAACACATACACCAAAACAAACGTATTATTCTTCCTGGAAACATTAAGTCGACGGCCAAGAGAGAATTTTTAGGTTTTCTATAGTTTTTTTCATCTTCCATTTAATTAAAGGTAAAAACCTTCATTAACCTTTTTGATTTAATTGTTTGTGTTTAATTAATCATTCTTATGATGGATTAGGGTTATGGTTTTCATAAAATCAGTAAAATAATGATGTGATAATGATAATATGATGATCATATAAATTAGGGCTTGTAATTAGAGGAATTAGGGTTAATTAATGTGGTTGATTTTGTTAAACCCATTTTTAAAAACTGGGCAGAATTTTAAGTCAATTGTTTTGATCATATCGGGAGTTCTAGGAACATTAAAGATGCGATCCAAGTATCCCTGGAAAGATATTTGAAGTGGCTTTCCAATATAAGAAACGAGAACAAAATTGGAGGTCGGGAAGTGGGTCAAAAACAGGTTACAACAGTCGGAGGTCAAAACAGTTTTGAATTCAGCCTGTTTTCTTTTTAAGTTTTGGGTTGTTTGGGGTACTTAGGGTTGCATTGGGATCTTCTCACGAACGTGAGAGATGGTTTATATATTGTAGTAAGTATATGCACTTGGGCTAAGGTTGTGGTTTAGGGTAAGACCCCTTAATGGTAACAAACTTTTAGTACGTTTAAAATCAGGAAATCTGGAATGACAAAAGTAGATATATCTATATCGGGGCCTTAACAGTAGCTTTAAGGTTAGGGAAAGTAGGAGTTGTTAGCCAACATATGTAAGGGTTTGAATATTCCTTTTACAGAAACCATGGGTATGTGTAAGTGGATGTTTGACTTAAAGTTTTGAGACCTAAAAAATGGGACTGTTTTGGGTAAAATATGAACGGGTTAGTTATTAAACTTAACCAAGTTAAGGACTTGTTAAGGAAGGGTAATGGGGTGATTAGAGCTTATTAATGAGGTAAATATGTGGGAATAGGCTAGATGTCCATCATTGGTTAATGAGCCATCTTAGTGATTGGTTCGTGTATTGATTGCGTGTTTTGGTTTGTTAGCTTGTTGCTAGTGCAAGAACTCGTGAAGGAGCTATCAGGTGAGTTTCATAGTCCCATGTTTACTATTGTTTTTGACTTCCAGATGGGATGGAAGAGACACTGTGTTGAATTATTTTCTAAATTAATGCTGTGAATGTTTTAAGGTTTGAGATGGACTTGTGTGTACATTTATGTGATTAACTGCTATGTGATTCTTGTTTGTGTGTGATCTGGATTGGAAAGGTACATAGGTGTATGGGCGCCTATGGGACCTATGGTTAATGATAAGGCGTGATGCCTTGGAAATTGTGATTGTTGGTAAGGCGTGATGCCTTGGAAATTGTGATTGTTCGTAAGGCGTGATGCCTTGGAAATTGTGATTTTTGGTAAGGCGTGATGCCTTGGAAATTGTGATTGTTGGTAAGGCGTGATGCCTTGGAAATTGTGATTGTTGGTAAGGCGTGATGCCTTGGAAATTGTGATTGTTGGTAAGGCGTGATGCCTTGGAATTGTAATGATTGATTGACCTTGAATGCTAGTTGTTAGTACATGATTGTAGCGCATTGTCCATATGTTTATTGGTTTATGGTATTCACAACTTATAACTTGTCTTGTGTTGGAGTCTAAACCTATGACTCTCACCAACTTTATATTGACGTATTTTAGTGTCTCTTTCAGGTGATACTATGGTTAAGCATGAGAACATAAGTGGCTAGGATTGGAGAAGCTTAGGGATGCATATAGAAGAAGAATTCCCGTTTCCTTCTTAGTTTTATTTGATTGTTCATTTTAATAAGTGATATTGTGGCACAAATATGATTGTTTTGGTATGTTATTTGTTGTCGTGGGTAAGAAGTAGGACTGTTACTTACTTACCTAGACCCCTTGCATTTGTTGAGATATTGTCATGACCTTCGTGTCACCATTTTTACGACATTTCTTATTTCATATAGTTATCTCTATAGACACGCCATGTTGTGATGATATCCATACGTCGTGCCCTATGTTCCGCCATGGTGGGGTGTGACAGAATGGTATCAGAGACAATGGTTATAGAGAATTAGGTTGCCTAGTCGCGTAGCCTAGTCTATAGCTTAAGGGTCCCTGTATATAGGCGTCATAGGAGTATGTGTGCATTTTATATTAATTGATGTGTTTGGATGTTATTTATTGCGATATTTTGACTAGTATGAATTGAACCATAATAAGTTCATACTTAACTACATGCTATTTTCTTTACGAGTTTTGATTAGTGCGGGTGGAACCATGGTCGGATACGCTAGTCATTGTTGGATTTCGCTTAATTATGTTTTCATGTTCTTTATACATTTTGAATTTTGTCTACGCTGGTTCAGTTGGACTACGAGTTTATGTGTTTCGTGCATTAGCTATGTTATTTTAATACATGGGGTTTTGGATCTTATCTTGTGTGGTTATGTGCTTGTGAGTTGTTGGATTATGTGTTATGTGTAGTATTAATTTCTTATAAGTGTCATCATAGGAGGGAGTACATTGGTGAAATGGAACATGTATAATTATGGAGGCCTACATAATTATATATGTGTCACAACACCACTGGACTTTCAAGTATGATTGCATGAAAGAGAGTTAATACATGCTTGTATAGTATATGTTGGATGGATTTGAGTGTAGGTACGCTTATGCCTATGTATGTAAAATTATTTTCTACTTACCGGTTGTATTCTTGGGATGGTTGCTAGCTCGTTTCTCTTTGAGATGTTCAACTTCTGTAGTAGCGCATTTCTCGGGTCCTCATTTCACGTGTTTGTTTGTACGGTACTTTTGGCGTGAGGGATTTTGAGATGGTGTAGATTTCTTTTTGGGGTAACGATGTCTTTTGTTTCGAGTTATACATGGTAAAAAAATAGAACTTGCAAATTGAAAAAAAAAATAGTTGTTGGTAGTCGATGAAATAAGGAAGTGTCGGGATCATGTTTCAAATAAGGTGTAATATAAATTCTTTAACATATAAGCATGACTCGGTTATTTTAAAATATTTTAGTTTTGATCACCTAAAGTTATTGTTCTTAAGTTAAAAATTTTGTTCTTATTTAGTGAAATATATTAAAATCATGTAATTAATAGAGTTTTAATTTTCTGGAATTAAAATAAATTAGGTTCTAGTTTTGGTAATTAATGGGGGTTTTAGGGTTTAAAAATCGTTTTTTTTGGTATAATTCGGAGTAGGCAGAAGCTGTCGCTAAACTGTCAAAATATGTCGCTAACTGTCAGAAATTGTCGCTAATGCCTAGGCAGATTTTGAGAAAAACGTTTTGGTCATAACTTATTCGTTTTTAAAGGTTTTTGGGTGATTCAAAAGCCTAAAATTATGTACTCGGAACATACTTTTCAAATATTCAGAAAGTTTCGTAATTGGAAGTCAGTAGCTTGGACGAATTAATTGTACAAGTGTTGAGTTCAAGGTTAATTTTCGGACAACATGGTTTAAAGTCGTGTTTTGGGTATTTTGCGGTAATGAACACTTGGAGGGTTAACATAGAGATGAGTTGGGATGGAATGTGAGAGTTCCTTAGACTTTATAATACGTGGTTATATTTGATGAGTTTTGATTTATGGTATTTATGAGTAAGACCGAATCGGGGTGACAGTTTTAAACCCGTCGAGTTATGTGATGGCTCCTAACTTGGTTTCAAGACAGTTCTTGTTTGATGAGTTGCGAGATTTAGTTAGGTTGGTTACATAACTTTTTGGTTTTAATAAGTTTCCTCGCGGACGGTTAAGGCTCATGTCTTGTTGGTTGAGATTATTTTAGTATAAACTGAGTTCACATTTGAACGTGGAGGTTTTATCAGGGATATGTATCCTCGTTTGTTTGCTGAGAATAAGTTGGAGTTTGGGAGTAAATCTCGGGACGAAATTTCTATTAGGAGGAAGTGATGTGACAACCCTAGGTTTTGGATTTGTCACTTGGTCTTACTTTTAAGTTATTTTATGTGTGCTTACTTGAATTGTGTGTTTACGTGTTTATTTTGTGTGAACGAGGTTGGTGTGGTTATCATTTATGAGTATTGAAGTACTCATAAGTAAATCGAGGAACGGTTATTTCATGTTCATGAGCTCACAATTAGTGACTATGAAATGAAATGGTGATATTTTGGTGTTTACGTATACGTATAAGTATTATAGTAATAGTAATTTTTTTAGGATTTACGGTTTAGCATTTAGAGGTCTCGGGTGAGGTAATTATCCATATGAATATTTTTCGGGATGGTTTAAAGTCATTTAGGACTTAGTTATAAAGTTTATTTCAAAATTTGGGATTTTTTTAAATGTGTATATTTTAGGACTTTTACGGTAAAACGCGTAAATTTGACTAGTTTTACGGTTTTGAGGTTTTGGGAGTTTTAGGAGCTGAAATAAATTAAGGTAAATTAAGGTAATATTAATAAGATATTAATTAACAATAAAAAGGAAAAAATAAGAAAAAAACGAAATTAGGGGTGTTTGGGTTGGTTTGGACGCAGAAAAGAAAGAAAATAGGAAAAAAGGATTTATGGTAACTAGTGTTTGGGTTGGGCTAGGACTTTTGGCTATATAAGGAACACATACACCAAAACAAACGTATTATTCTTCCTGGAAACATTAAGTCGACGGCCAAGAGAGAATTTTTAGGTTTTCTATAGTTTTTTTCATCTTCCATTTAATTAAAGGTAAAAACCTTCATTAACCTTTTTGATTTAATTGTTTGTGTTTAATTAATCATTCTTATGATGGATTAGGGTTAGGGTTTTTATAAAATCAGTAAAATAATGATGTGATAATCATAATATGATGATCATATAAATTAGGGCTTGTAATTAGAGGAATTAGGGTTAATTAATGTGGTTGATTTTGTTAAACCCGTTTTTAAAAACTGGGCAGAATTTTGAGTCAATTGTTTTGATCATATCGGGAGTTCTAGGAAAATTCAAGATGCGATCCAAGTATCCCTGGAAAGAAATTTGAAGTGGCTTTCCAATGCAAGAAACGAGAACTAAATTGGAGGTCGGGAAGTGGGTAAAAAACAGGTTACAACAGTCGGAGGTCAAAACAGTTTTGAATTCAGCCTGTTTTCTTTTTAAGTTTTGGGTTGTTTGGGGTACTTAGGGTTGCATTGGGATCTTCTCACGAACGTGAGAGATGGTTTATATGTTGTAGTAAGTATCTGCACCTGGTCTAAGGTTGTGGTTTAGGGTAAGACCCCTTAATGGTAACAAACTTTTAGTACGTTTAAAATCAAGAAATCTGGAATGACAAAAGTAGATATATGTATATCGGAGCCTTAACAGTAGCTTTAAGGTTAGGGCAAGTGGGAGGTGTTAGCCAATATGTAAGGGTATGAATATTCCTTTTACAGAAACCATGGGTAGGTTTAAGTGGATGTTTGACTTAAAGTTTTGAGACCTAAAAACTGGGACTGTCTTGGGTAAAATATGAACGGGTTAGTTATTAAACTTAACCAAGTTAAGGACTTGTTAAGGAAGGGTAATGGGGTGATTAGAGCTTATCAATGAGGTAAATATGTGGGAATAGGCTAGATGTCCATCATTGGTTAATGAGTCATCTTAGTGATTGGTTCGTGTATTGATTGCGTGTTTTGATTTGTTAGCTTGTTGCTAGTGCAAGAATTCGTGAAGGAGCTATCAGGTGAGTTTCATAGTCCCATGTTTACTATTGTTTTTGACTTCCAGATGGGATGGAAGAGACACTGTGTTGAATTATTTTCTAAATTAATGCTGTGAATGTTTTAAGGTTTGAGATGGACTTGTGTGTACATTTATGTGATTAACTGCGATGTGATTCTTGTTTGTGTGTGATCTGGATTGGAAAGGTACATAGGTGTATGGGCGCCTATGGGACCTATGGTTAATGATAAGGCGTGATGCCTTGGAAATTGTGATTGTTGGTAAGGCGTGATGCCTTGGGAATTGTGATTGTTGGTAAGGCGTGATGCCTTGGAAATTGTGATTGTTGGTAAGGCGTGATGCCTTGGAAATTGTGATTGTTGGTAAGGCGTGATGCCTTGGAAATTGTGATTGTTGGTAAGGCGTGATGCCTTGGAATTGTAATGATTGATTGAACTTGAATGCTAGTTGTTAGTACATGATTGTAGCGCATTGTCCATATGTTTATTGGTTTATGGTATTCACAGCTTATGACTTGTCTTGTGTTGGAGTCTAAACCTATGACTCTCACCAACTTTATATTGACATGTTTTAGTGTCTCTTTCAGGTGATACTATGGTTAAGCATGAGAACATAAGTGGCTAGGATTGGAGAAGCTTAGGAATGCATATAGAAGGAGAATCCCCGTTTCCTTCTTAGTTTTATTTGATTGTTCATTTTAATAAGTGATATTGTGGTACAAATATTATTGTTTTGGTATGTTATTTGTTGTCTTGGGTAAGAAGTAGGACTGTTACTTACTTACCTAGACCCCTTGCATTTGTTGAGATATTGTCATGACCTTCGTGTCACCATTTTTACGACATTTCTTATTTCATATAGTTATCTCTATAGACACGCCATGTTGTGATGATATCCATACGTCGCGCCCCATGTTCCGCCATGGTGGGGTGTGACACTTCCCCTCTTGGGAGTCTTGTATAATTTTTCTTCTTCTTCTTTTTTCTAGCCACTCATTTTTTTTCATAAGCCGCTCTTATTTTTCTTTATTCCTCACAAAGAAAGTTGAAAAGAATAAAAGAAAAAACACCCGCTAATTAATAAGCATGACATAATTCTAGTACACATAATACGTTCTAACTTAGAATCTTAAGACGTACTTATACCAACCATGAATGATTAGACAAAAATGCATAAGAGACTACAAACCAATTAAAACCGTTCTTGATTATTTATTAACATATATACATGCGTTGACAAGAAAGTAAAGGTTACGAAAGGGGATATAAAAGCCACAATTAATTAATATGAGGTTTATCTAGCCCTTTACACTTACTTAAAACTCTATCATCTCTTGTTCTCCACAGTTTAAAATCTGAAATAATGAGACTAGTGGATGCTTAGCCTAATAAAACAATAAAGGTCTACATGGTTAAGGCTACTAGCTAGAGAGTGGTGGGATAAGCAAACTTGGGTTGAGTCAAAGTATCCATGGCGGGCCTAATATGTCAAAGAAGTCGAAATTTGTTAAACCATATCCTTTATTATATTTTTTTTCTTTTTATATATTTTTGATGAAAAATAAAAGAAGTAATATTTACAATGCAAATGTGTTATGCCAATGAAAAATGATTGATACAAAAATTATGAATGCATATTTTTGGTGGCCAAAGTAGATCAAAAATTTGAAAAATGTTTGGAAAATTAATTTCCCAATTATCATGAAGCTAAGGCAATGATCTAGGTAAGGTCACTTCGATAGAAGTCTCCCCTACACTTAAGATAAACATTGTCCTTAACGTTTAAGAGTATTGGAGTAAAATCCCCTACACTTGTGACACTGATAACTTTGTTTAAACCAAGCTAAGGAAGAGACAACTAAAGGGTATTCATTTTAAGCAAAAGTGTTTTAAGTATCACGATAGCAAAAACTAATCGAAGTGAACCAGATACACGAGCCTCCTCCATAAGCTCCAAGAATGAAATGAGAGAGAGAGCAACCCTTGAAACAAACACCAAAAGACGAAGAAAGGCCACCTCTCCACTTCAACTCCACTATAACATCCTTTTATTAAACTAACCTATTTAGATCTACTCTACGTTTTCTAACCTAGTTATATAATGCTTGAGTTTTTTTAACCATAAGTCTCTAGCATGTCCTTAGGTAAACCATCATAGAGAATAAAGGGTATCACTTTGAAGCACATCTCATATGATACACTCAAACTTAGCACGTTGCCATTTACTATAAGATTTACAATATTCGCCTCGATAAATGGAACGGTCCAACGTGTCTCAAGTTTGTCCAACATACGAAATCTTTCATATAGAAAGCACACCAGGATCAAATACATAGTTTCAATCTCTACATGTGAAAAACTCCAAAGTAGGTAGCATCACCAAAGTAAGTTCATATGCGAAGTCCATATCAATCGAAATCACACTCTTAAGTGGAGTAGATGAAAACCAAGGTGTTTCAAATATACGAATCCCAGGATAAAAAACCTTTCTCTTCATGGGAAAATAAGAAGATGGACTCGTATCAACCATATAAGATCCCCCATTAGATATCAAAGCATCATGAGACAATGAAGGTGTAGGTATCAAAACATTCATAACAAGTATATCCATGTCTGCTCCTCATCATCATCAAAAGGTGGGGAATCTTCCATAAAAGGCATAGAAAAAGGAGGATCAATATTAATAGTGTCTTGTGGATGAGGTGTAGGTTCTGTGTTCCCAAAAAGTATGTTCTCACTAAGACGAATCTCCTATTCCCAATTAGAATCACTATCATCAACCTCAATATCAATATTAGCAAGATAAGCCTCTATGGTGGCATCAATATCCATATGATAATCCATATCAAAGGTTTTGGGTTCTAAAGTTGCCTTAGGTGAAAAAGGATCAATCTCTAAGAGTATAGGATCTTCATCAATAACCAACTTCAAGGGTGGGAGGGTAGGAATAAAAGGCTCAAAAGAAGGTGTATTGAGAGAATCACTCAAAGGGATGATATGATCATAAAAATCAATAGGTGCAACCTGAAAAACTAGTGAAGAAATATCAATGAAAGGTTCTTCTTCTATGGAATCATCATTATGGTGTGTGTTCAATGCTTCAATCGAGGAGATACGATGATAAACGTTTGATAAAATCTCACGAATACTAACATCTTCCACTTCTTCTATAGGAGCAACATCTTCATCCAAATTAGGAATGTCATCTTGACATGAAAAGTCCTCGGATAATATATCCTAATATGCCTCACTAGAATCACAATCATCATCCTCTATTTGTGGCAAGTCTTGCAAAAACTCGTCCTCAATCTCATTATCCTTTTCTTAAACAATTCATCAAGATCGAAATCAACAAAATCACAAGTAGTAGCATGAAGGTCAACGTGTAATGAAATCTCAATGTGATCATGAGGAGAAGAGGTATCAATACAAATCTCGTCACATGGTTCATTGGAAACACCCTCAAGCTCTCTTTGGATTGGGATAAGGTTCTCAACACTAGAAGTGGTTAGTTCATCCGAATAGGTGTTTGTAGTAGTGCTTAAGAGGCTCGTCCCCCATGGGGAAAGAGTTGATGGGTTCCATTTGAGGTAAAGGTGATGAAGGTGTGTTATCATTAAGCGTCATACAAATCGAAGGTTCCTCATCATCGTCATAGAAGAATTGATAAGGCCTACGAGTAGCAAGATATTCTTCTTTTATGTGTTTACCATATTCATTACTAATAGTGTCATCCTTAACATCTACTCTCAAAGACGGCTCAGTATCACAAGGTAAAGCATCTTCGGGTGTAAAGTTTTGCAAGAGTTGTGTTTCCAAGATTAAGAATTTCCTATCAGTTTCCTCTTGCCATTCTTTAAATTTTCTATCATTATCATCGATCTTTTGAAGAACTAAGCGTTTAACTGAAGGTATCAATCCTGCGTGAACAGTGAATTGAAACTAAAAACGAAACTTATAACAGAAACTTAACAGATCATAACCAAATCTTAACAATCCAGCGTGAACAGTAATAGTACGTGAACAGTGAACTTAAAGAAACCTCTCATGAATATGAACTTTAGAACAACAGGAAAGAAGAGAAAGAAAAAGATTAAGAAAGTTCAATCTTCAAGCTTTTATTAATGGTGAGAGAAAAGCTTAATCATTCATTAATGGCAGAAAGCTATATCTATTATAACTGATTAACAAATTTCGGTTATACTCTAACTGAACTCTAACAAGAATATAACTAGGTGAAGGATTACCTATCTACTCCTACACCTACAACTATGTGAACTACTCCTAGCTAACTGTCTGAAAATGAGGGTCTTCATCTTGTATTTATAGGCACCGAAGAGTAGGAGATGATGTGTATCTTCTAATCAGGTTGTGCCATATGGAAAATATGAGGTTGAACTCGTTAGGGTTCTTCATCCGATTTGGGGGTTTCTTCGTCTTTCACTCTTGATCTAATTAAATCATATCATCATGTAGAGGAGATGATGATGATGATTTTTGCTGTTAGAAGCTTTGCCTGAATCCTTGTTGTTCTTCCTTGATTTGATCTTGCAGGTTATGTGGTGGAAAGAGATATGAACGATTGATAAAACTTATTTCTCTCTCTTCTTTGTTTGAAGATATGAATACCTGTTGTGTGTATGACTAGGTCTTGGTCATTTTGACCGAATATATAAAAGTTAAATAAACTCTTACACCTTTTCAATTTAGTCCTTTCTCTTTACATTTCTTTGTCAATTGTATATAAAAGCTTTTAAGCAAATCCTTTCCATCCTTTGTCTTATGAAAGTTGCAACTTAAGTCCTTCTTCTTGGTAAATAATGGCAAGTAAGGTCCTTGAAATCTCTTTCGTCCTTTTCTTCGTCTTTTATCATAAAATCCCTTGAAAACGTGTGTTTGTTCTAAAATGCATCTTGTTTACTTGAAAACACATGAAACACAAATACCCACGTAATTATAATATTTTTCATTTAAATATAATGTATTTGACTGTGTTTTGAGTGGTTTTTGGATCATAATTGATGAGTGTTTTCACACTTATCAATTGGTTCTAGATTTGGATTAGAACTCGACATCTAGCCTTGTGTCGAAAAATGGTGAAGTAGGCAACATTGTGAAGTTTGGTTCTACCTTTAGATTAGAACTCGACATCTAGCCTTGTGTCGTAAAAGAGTGAAGTGGGCGACGTTGTGTAGATTGGTCCTAGCTAAGATTAGGTCTCGACATTTAGCTTAGTGTCAGAAAATAATGTAAGCGACGTTGTAAGGTTTTCTCCGCCAAGAACGGAGCTTGTGGATATAGTGGAAATCTAGAGTAAGGTGTACTCGAGGAGTGGAGTAGGAAAGAGGATAGAGCCTCGTTGCCGAACCACTATAAATCTTGGTGTCTTCCTACTAGGTTGTTTCTTTCCTTGCTCTTTACTTACATTCATTATCACCACACTTACTATACATTGTTAATGCATTAGAATTGAACCAAATCATTATGAAACTAGCTTTCAAGTAAAAGATAGTTTTGTGCACTCACCTAATTGAAACGAATTTTAATTAGGAGATAAACCGATGGGAAACTATTCAACCCCCCTTCTAGTTTCTACACTTTGTTTGAGCTACACTTTTCCAAGCTAGAAACTGATAAGAAGTTTTTATCAGTAAATGAATATTAGGAAAGCATAGCTGAACACACTGTCGGGAATAAGAAGTTTGGGTCGGTTAGGGATCTACTTTTAAGAATTATACATAGGTTCATAGTAGGACAAATTGAGCATCGATCGGGAACTAGGGAAAGATGCCAAAACACTGACCTATGGTTGTTGAGCATGGCCAGTGGGGAAAGGCAAGTGAACACAGTAAGGGCAATTGCCGAGTACTTGTATAAGAGAACCCCGGGATTGAAAATGGTAAGTGACGTATGTGGAGGTCATTATGTGACTTGGTTAGCTATGAGGCTCAACGTTTTAGATGATAATGCTATAAGGAAGTTATCGGAGCCGTTTGATAATGAAGTTTGGGATGTAAGAGCTTTGAAGAAGGAGCTAGACAAGAAAAACAAATGTCTAAGATATCCGGAGTCGTTACAACAAAATGCTGGAGAACAAAGAGAAGAGGATCACGATACAAGTGGGGTGAACTCTAGTTGGGGAGTTTGGAATGCAAGTTTAAGTGAGGTAGAAAGAATGATCATATGGAGAGATACTATGAAAATGAGGAACAACTACATTCTTGAGCATTCCGTGCCAATCCTACATCATTTCGAGGATCAATCACACTATAGATACCCAACCTACGAGTCACCAAATGTTCCACCATGTCCATATCCGTATGTGCCATATCCTCACCAACACACACACTATCCTCATAGGAATGAAGGTAATTATGGAGGAGATGGAGTGTCCGTTGATGACTACTTAGACCCAAATACGGGTGGATACGTTTTAAGTAGCTCTATTGTTCTCAGAAATTTTGATGCTGGAGGATCATCGAGAGGAGCTCATGATGATGATGATGATGAAGATATGGAATATTGAAGACACCATATCATGTGAAGTTTGTACGATATTATTTTCAAAGACTTTATTTTCTTTTGTTTCCAAAGAATTATGTTTATAGTTTGTTGACATGGAATTGTTTTTAGACATTTTGGTGATTTTATTTTATTTTATGTTATTTGGAAGAAAAAGTTTCTTTTGTTAGTGACGTATTTGCAGGAATTGACATATGAATTCAACATTGGTGGAAAATATGGAGCTTTCTGTAGACTAATGATGCAACAAAACCACATGGAGTTCGTGTTCATATTTCGGTAGTATCGTTTGACCTTATTTTTCCAATTTTCTTATACTTTGAAGTTCGTTTATTACCATTGGGGACAATGTTAAACTTAAGTGTGAGGGGGTGGTCAAATAGGAAAAATGGTCTATTTTTGTCAAAAATGGTTACTTTTCAAAGGTTACACAAAAATCAAATAATTAGTTAAATTTTAAATTTTATTTTAGTAGTATTTTTAATCCGTAGTGAGATCACAATTTGTGTGATTATGGCAAGAATAGATGATAAAAGGAAAAATATTTTAAAAGTTGTTGCTAATCACCTATTTTAGAAAAAAATGATTTTTGATGATCGAGTTGGTCACACTTTGTATTCACATGAGTTATTTCAACAAAAGAGGATTAGCTACTCTATTTTGTATTTTTGTAGCGTATGCTCATCCAAAGTGTGAGGGGGATTGCGGAAAAGAAGCAAATAGCCAATGAGCTATAATCTTAGTTATAAATAGCCAATGAGCTATAAATTATGAAGACGAAGGAAGAAGAAGTAAAATGGTAGTATCGATTGGCCAATGTGTCAAGACATGATACTTGAAGTTGAAAAAAATAAAAAATAAAAATAAAAATGGAGAAAGAAAAGACAAGAGTAGTATGATGAGAAAGATGGAAGTGATCATTTAATGGTTAGTATTTTTGCTTTTATATGTCAAAAATAACAAAAGTACTTTTTGCTAAATTATCGGGTGCTCAAGCCCCATTAGATTAAGATGTGTCTACTATTTTTGTGTCCTTTCGAGTTTTAAATAGATTTAGAGGAGTCAAATACAAGTTTATGTTTAAATTTTGATTTTGGTTTTACTTTACTTGCTTGAGGGCGAGCAATGCTTAAGTGTGAGGGGATTTGATAACGCTCAAATCCAACATGTATTAATAAGCGTTATCTTCACTATTGATATAGTATTTGTGGTAATAAACGGACTTTTATTGCTAATATTGTGCAAAGTTCGGTTATTGTGTTTTGTAGGAAGAAAGGATGAAGAAACGTGAATAAAGGAATAAAAAGAGAGAATTGGAGGCGAAAGAATAAACGAGGCATGGAAACGTAAGCTCTCGTATGATAATAAATGAGAGTGAAAGAGTCTTGGAAAGTTTAAAGGAAAGATGGAGGAAGAAATAAAGAAGAAGGACTAGAAGGGAAAAATGTGGAAGACGGCCCAGTTGCCACAAGCAACTTTTATTCTGCCACCAGCAAAACAACACCATTTTGCCACCAGCAGAAATAAAGTCACCACCAGCATTTTGCAGCCCGTTTGCCACCAGCAGGATCAAAGTTGCCACCAGCATTTTGATAGTCAGGTTTAACAAAAGTCATACTTAAACACTCTTAAGCCACCACCATCAATGAGAGGCTTCTCATTTCCCCTCCATTATCATTTCCAAATGTTTTTGCCTTCTCCCTAAGCCAAAATCACGTATAAATTAGACCCTAGGGTCATTAGTTTCAGTGTGGTTAATCAAAGGATCGTTCTAACCCTTGACAAAGGTTAGAATCACCATTATTACATAACCCGAAAGGTAATAAACCCTGTTAATCCTCATAGGAGGGACGAATTTCGTGAAGGAGAGATTCGGGTAGAGGTTCATTGATCAATTGGAGGCATTGGAATTGCTATAAACTCTATTTTGTTATTTCCTTGTGTTTTGAAGAAATATTGGTAAATTCTTGTACTTGAATTGATTCTCATTATAATTTAAGTATTGTTGAATGTTTGAGAAAGTTATGAATTATGTTGCAATGTGTTTGAATTCCGAGTAGTGTGATATACTTGTGTGATGAACATGGATTCTAAAGGAGAGTTTGGTTTTATGATCAAGAGAATATAATTGGGTTTTATGGTTGATAATTTCTTGAAACATGTTTTGATAATCAAATGAAATATAGCTTTTTATTAGATTTAGAGGTCGAAAGGATTTCTGGTAAACTATGTTCTAAAAGATTTATGCATGAGTTAATTTGGTTTCTTGGTGATGGACACTCACCTTGACGAGTTGGTTAAAGGAATTTGTCAAAAGATTTATCTTGGGTGTAGGTCGAAAGAACCCATTCAAACCAAACTTATCTCTTTTTATTTTCTAACAAATGGGGATTATAATGAATTGGAATAGATAATCTTATGTCGAAAGGGTTGGTCTACACCAATTTGTTAATATGGATTCTATGAAAAATACCATGGAATGGAATTCATTTACTTTAGGTTTGTGATTCATAGTTGCTAAACGCACGCAAATTATCTCTCCTACGGAAGAAATGGAATTCACACAAGTATTACTTTTAATTATGTTTTCCTTTACAAAGTTAATTCTAGCGCATATCGGTAGTGACAACCCTATTACCTACACCACCTAAACGTTTTGAATATACCCAAATCCCAAGGGACGATCTTGACTTACACGACTTAACTACAATAGAACGAGTATACTTCCTCGTATGCATAGTTAAGGAATTAATAAGTCGTGTTTATGAATATAAAACTAGGAGACGCGCATCAAGTTTTTGGCGCCACTTCCGGGGATTTGTTTATTTTTCATGTTATAATCATTACAAATTAGTGGTGGTGTTAAAATTTTGTTTTTAGTTTTAATAAAAATTGAGTAAGAATAGGTTTAGGATCTTATAGTTTAAATAAAATGCTTGAATAAATGTGTCGTATGTTTATTTGATGTTTGCATTGCATATTTCATAAGCTCACTCATACACATAAAATTACAAAAAGAGAATAAAAGCAATAGGTAGTGTTTGGACTCACCTTTATTTTTTTTAGATTAGAAGTTATATGTTTTTGTTTTTTTTGATTTTGTCCCTTTAATGAAAAACTCCAAAAATATGTTTTTGGAAAAATTAAGAAAATTTTGGTAAAAAAGAGATGTTAAATCAAAGTAAAATAAAAAATAAAAAATATTGTGCATGCAGTTTTGCCGTCGGCAAAAAACCTTGCCGGCCGGCAAAACGACCACTATTCCCATGTTGCCACCGGCGAGATAGTTTTGTCGGCCGACAAAATACCTTCTTTTAACATGTCGCCGCCGGCAAAACACCCCTGCCGGTCGGCAACTCAATATTTAAAAAAATTATATTTTTTTTATTTGGTTTGTTTTATAGATTTTTTATAAATAGGATTATTTGTTTAATGTACTAACATACCAACATTTCAAGTGTTGTAAATGTTTTAGAAGCAAAAGAAGACAATGCCTCCCAACTCGTTGATCGAAAAATATGAAAGGGAGTATGGCCAAGGCGAGGTACCATACAAGGTGAGGGTTGTGTCTCATGAGTACTTGAAGTGGAAAGGATTAGGAGAAATGGAACGTCATGCTTACAACTTGAGATTGTAGAGGTTACAAGGGAAGACCTTTGGCAAGCCTAGAATATCTAATTGATGCTTACTCAAGAAGTTTAGTTGTGATGAGAATTTGAAAGAAAAGTTGAGGATGACATACACTCATAGTTCGGGAGCAACTTTCAAGGACTACTCATTTGAAAGGGCTTCAGATATACAAGGTGAGATATATTCTAAGTTATGTCTTGAATTCTTTTCAACTTTTTATTTTAAGTATGAAGTTGAAGATACGAGCCTTGCATTTGGTTTAGACTGTAACACCCCATTTTGGTAAATGGAATGTCACGCATGATTATAGCGTGTCATCAAAGCATACAAGGATAAATGTCTTAAACATTACATGACCATAATGGAAATACCGGAAAAAACATCGGTACCCCAAAGTAAAGCTCATCACACACAAACATAAGTACTGTAAATGAAAAGGACTAAACAATGTCCATGGAAATAAGTAGCAAAAGTATTATGATAAGCATAAAGTAATGAAGGCTAGAAAGCATCCAATCCATATGCACATACCTTAAAGTCTACGAGCGTCCCTGAGAACCTGCCGATTTGGGAACATGAAAGAAAAATGGAGCATAACGCTCAGTGCACGGATATACAAGCATAGAATGAATAACATAAGCATATACAACATATAGCAACGGAATTGATTAAGTCTTGGAAAACCTGGTATAACTTAGTAAAACTGGTTTTATAGGTTGAAAAGCCTTATGTTTATCTAATAAAAACTGTTTAACATGTTTACCATTAGCCAATATAGGTGATGAAATATCAACGTGCATCAATACTTAGAGGGGTAACCTCGTCATGCAATTAGAGGGGCTGCCTCTAATTAATATAATTTTGGGTAGGAGGGATCAGCTCCTTGTGAAGGATGCAAGGCACACACCACATTCACCTGAATAATCTATAAAAACATGTAACCTAGGATGCACCCATACGCCACACATGATAACATAATAATATGGCCAAAAGCTGAAAGGGATGCCACGAGCTATCACTCCGCCTTGGTGAAGTCATAACACTGGTGCCTAAAGTGTTATGGTTATGGTACCTCCATAACTAGGTGAAATTGGTCATACATGTATATGGATTAGGCATTTAATTAAACATAAGCAAATCAAAACATATAAAACATATACTGGGAAAACAGTAGGCTGCATACGGGGAATCCTAATAAGGAAGAATGTCCATACTGAAAGGACTAAGAATCCGTACCTTATGTCCAGTGAACGAAGAAGACGAACGGAAGAGAGTCCTACTTCGATCTCACTCATGCTACATACATAATATACGTGTATAAGTATTCTGATTACTGAGTACGTATCTGGTTTTATATTATGTCTTAGCTTGTTTTATATGTTCATGTCTTTTTTTACTGATTTTATTGTTATGCTGTGTTTATCATGTATTCTGGATATTCTGATTAAGTATTACTTATATTTCTTGTATTATTATACTTATTGTGTAATTATAAGTAACTTTCTAAAAATAGCAGGTTTCCTAAAATAGAAAGTTTCCAAAAATAGAAAGTTTCCAAAAATAGAATGTTTCCAAAATAGATTAACTGCTTAAAATAGATAAGTTTCTAAAAATAGAATGTTTCTATATTTAGAAATAAGTTGGATTATTAAGCTAATAAAATAAGCTTAAGTGTTACTAATTAATGTTCTAAGTCATGTGATTAATAGTATAGTTTATTAATTAATACATATAAATTAAATAAACTATATGTTATAAGATTTAATTAAATATAGCATGATTTAATTAAATTAAAGTGTAAATAATACTTAAGTTAAAACATGTGTTAATATTTATTATTAATATAACCTAAGTCATGGAAATTAATTAATTATATGTCATGTTTTAATAGTTAATTAATTACTTAGTCTAAATTTCATGATTTAAATACTTAGGTTAAAGTCATGTAGTATTAATAATAATGATTAACCTAAGTCATGTCTAAATTAAATTAATTATATAACATGGTAAATTAATTTAATTAACCTTGTAAATAGTTATGTTAATGCAAGTGATGCCTAAAAACATTATTAGTGTTAACTAATATTTCTTAGTTTTGATCACAACAAACCATACAACACATTTAGTGTAAAACACAAAATGAATTATTTAACTAACACTATCATCAAGGTAATAATCATATCACTAACCTTTCTTAATCATACTTAGTGATCATCAAAATGATTATTCTTAAAACTCACTTTTGTTAATATGACAGAGACTTTTTAATAAAATTTCTTTTTTAGAAAATGTTTTATTAAAATGGAAAATGAAAATTTGAAAATGGCATTGATAGAAATACGTTTTTACGTATATAAGAAGTATCGGTCACTCCACAATATTATTAATGTTGTAATAGCTCGTAGTTAACAAATAGTCATTAGTTGCTTATTAAGTTAAGTAAGAACCGGTCCATGGGCTTGTCATGGACCGGCACAAGCCCATTGTAAGCTTGGAGTATAAATACCCCTTTCCACCATGGAAAGGGGTTGGTTGTTGTCACTTTTCTAGTTTCATTTTATTGAAATAACACATAGTTTCTCTCACTTTCTCTCTCTAACTTTCTCTCTCTAGAAATCAACAAACCCCTTCATAGATTCATAGGTTATCAATATTCTACATTTGGTATCAGAGCTATGGGGTGATTTAAGGTAGTGATTTGTGTGGTTTTTTAGTTTTTGATTGTATTAGTGTTCTTTAAGAAAAACCATCTTGATTCTTGGTGTTTTTGGTGTTTTTGTGATTGGGATTAGTGGATAAGTATTAGTTTTTACTTATTATTGTTGAAATCACAAAACTTTTTGGGGTATTTGGTCAAAATCTGGGTTTAATCTCTTGTTTTGAGGTCGACTGTTCATCGTATCAAAGTTTCTGATTACCTAGCAAAAGTTCTGGATCAAGAAGTTCCGGATCAAGAAGTTCCGGATCAAGAAGTTCCGGATCAAGAAGTTCCGGGTCAAGAAGTTCCGGGTCAAGAAGTTCCAGATCAAGAAGTTCCGGATCAAGAAGTTCCGAACCAAGAACTTTCGAACCAAGAAGTTCCGGATCAAGCCAAAAGTTCCGAACCAAGAACTTCCGAACCAAGAAGTTCCGGATCAAGCCACAAGTTCCGAACCAAGAACTTCCGAACCAAGAAGTTCCGGATCAAGCCAAAAGTTCCGAATCAAGGTAATTCCAAGCTAAATCTTCCGAATCAAACTTCCGAATCAACAAAAAGTTCCGTATCAAGGGTTATTTTGCTTGTTTTTTCGACGATTTTTTAGAGGATTTAATCTTGGTTTCTTACAACAAAAACTCAACACAATTCACAAGCTTTACTTCACTGCTCGATCAACCGATAATCTTTGTCTCTTTGAAGTTAACAAAATGAATCTGAATTCAGTAATGCCTCAGATGACATCACTTACGGATATTTCGGTGATTACGGGAACGGATAATCGCCCGCCAATGCTCATCAAAGAAGTTTTTGAAGCTTGGCAAGGTCGGATGATGTCTTATCTTAAGGGAAAACCGGTTTATGGGAGGCTTATGGTTAAGTCAATTTTAAATGGTCCACTTGACTATGGTACCATAGTGGTCAACAATGTGACTCGACCAAGAGAATTTGAAGAACTTACACCAGCCCAACAACTTGTTGCCGATGCAGACGAGAAAGCTCTTCAAACAATTCTCCAAGCCCTTCCCCATGACATCTATAGGATGGTGAGTCAGTATACGGTGGCAAAGGATTTATGGGAACGTCTTAAGGTGTTGCTACAAGGCACGTCTCTCACCAAACAGGAAAGGGAATGTCAGTTGTATGACCTGTTTGACAGATTCACTTACAACCCAGGGGAAACGCTTCATGATTATTACTTCAGATTCACCACACTCATGAACGATCTGAATGTATACAATCTGGTGATTGCTCCATTCCAGGTTAACACCAAATTCTTGAATACTTTACCTCAAGCTGAATGGGGTGAGTATATTACCGATGTTAAGTTAACCAGGGATCTGCATAAGTGCAATTTGGATCAACTATATGCTTTTCTTCAGCAACATGAGAAACATGTGATCATGCACCGTTCTCCACGAGGTATGTACCCTGATTCATTAGCTTTGATGGCGAATCAACCAAGCTTGTCTCACAACAACACTCCTTATATTTTGGGACATCAAGCCTATCATCCATCACCTTACATGACACCAGCCTTTCCCCAATACTCGATTCTACCACAACCACCCACCTCACATCAGCAACAATATCGGTTCAGTGCACCTTCATCACAATATGCTACACAACCTCACCCAGCTAGTATTGCACCTTATGCTCAATCTTCATATTCATCTTATCAAGAGAATGCAGCATATCCAACAAGCTACCCTGATCAAATGAGTATCCTTCTAGTGATTATGCAGCTCAAGATCAAGCAATGTACTGTGATGATGAGGAAGTCCCCGTTCCTGTATTTAAACAAGGTGCTGATCCAGTTGAAGTGTTAACCACTATGTCTGCCTATCTCACAAGGACTTTAAGCAAACGAGGATTTAAGGGATCAGCTCCTACCAACAATCAGTTGAGGAATTCATCCAATTCTCGCCAACAAGCTACAATTGAGAATGGCAGGGTAATGGTTCAGCCTATTCAACCATATCAGGGGAGACCTACCACATCAACTACCAATGCTCGCACGGTCAATCAGGCACCAATGGTCAATCCTGCTCCACGGGCTAATTCCACGGGCAAGTTGCGAATGATTACATGCTACAACTGCAAGGAAGAGGGTCATATGTCCAGGGATTGTAAGAAACCCAAGAGGAGAAGGGATGGACAATGGTTTGCAGAAAAGATCTATCTGGTGAATGCTCAAGCACAAGGAAGGGAACTTGATGAAGAGGAGCTTGAATTTCTTGCTGATCCAGGGATTGCTGAACAAGACACGGTCACCACACAGAATGCAGCATACCAAGCAGATGATCTCGATGCGTATGACTCAGACTGTGATGACTTTCAATCTGCAAAGGCTGCTCTCATGGCAACTATCTCCAGCTTAGGGCCAGAAAAGGAATCTGAGGTACTTATTAATACCACCGATAATACCACTGATGCTAGTATTCAACCACATCAAGTTGTGCAAGAGAGTGCTGATTCGAATGAATCTTCGGTGGTGAGTCTTTCAAACGAGGAGACAAACAATGATAGCAATATCAATGTGAGTCCCCAGACTTTGAGTGAATCACAACCGGGACCCATTTCGCATACGCCTACTCCTACTCAACAAGATTTGGTCATGGTTCCTGCTACATTACTTAGCCAAATGAATGTTGCACTCTTAGAAACCTTAGTTAAGAATAAGAATTTGTCTGATGAGCTTGCCTTAAGCAATGAGAAAGTTCAAACCCTGGAATTAGTGCCTTCGTCTAGTGTTCTAACTAATCTCGAATATGATCATTTTAGAAACAAACAAATGGATCACTTGCAAGAAATTGAAAATTTAAGAGCAAATCTGACTAATGAACTTAAAGAAAAGGAGTTAGTGGTCACTAATTTACAAAAACTTCAAACGGATTTTGAATCACTAGAGTCTAAGAAGAATGAAATGGAGATTAATGCCACTAATAAGATTAGAAGTCTAGATTACTTGCTGCTAAGACAATACGCTGCTTCTCAACTAGTGCACTTATTTGATGCTTCGTTTAGAGAGTTTAACTTATCACGTCTAAAAGGCCTTCCCCCTAATCCACGGTATGCAAAACAAGCTTTAAGACATAGTCCTAGACTTTATAATGCAACACAATTAGGATTGGCTTTAGACCCGATTGTTTTTCCTGATGATCGAACAAGTAAGGATCTAGTTGATGAGGATCGGTCATACAATTCTACAAAATATCCCGAGTGTGATTATTTTAAATTGAATAAGGAGCTTGCAAAAACGGATTTTAGAATTCGCTTCCATATGGACAAAGATCTCATAACAGCACCAACCTACATATTAGATGAAGAAAACCCTAGTACATTTCCTACACTTGTCAATATGGAAGGTCCTAAGGAAATTCCAAAGGATCTTCCACCTGTTAGCACTGTATGGTTAAACTTGCAAGAGATTAATCAATACTTTACTAATTTTGACAAGGTCATTTTGGATTGTACGACTTCAAATGGCTTAAATGCCGGAGAATGGGCTTTCGAACATATGAACGAGGTGTTTAAAAATGAGATCAATCCGTTTGTCGAAAGTCTAAAAGGAACTTTTGCATCTCTTAAGGAAAATCTTGTGTTTGAAATTGGTGAAGTTCAAAAAGTGTTTTATGAAATGGACACCGCTTACGAACTACAACTAATTGAAAAAGAAAAGATTTTAACCGAATATGACCGATTCTTGTCTGCAGTAATCACGTGTGATGTGCTTACTACTGTAAATGTTAATTATTCGAATGAGCTTACATCCGCTATGATTAATTGTGATGATGTGCATATATGTGATGATGTTTGTGATCTTTCTGTAAATGTTGCTGATACTGTAAATGAGGTAGATAATCATTCTTGTCACGAATCTAACGCTGAGTTTTTAAAGCTACAAGATTCTTACAATTTACTTTCAAAACGCTTTAATCAACTAGAACAACATTGTATATCTTTAGAATTAAAACAACAAACTCAAAATGAGGATCTTTTGATATCAAATGGTTGTGAAAACGGTGTTGAGACGAGTGACAAGATGATTGCAATTGTTAAGACATTAGAGGAAGAAATCATGAGATTGAAGAGAGAGGTATCATCAAAGGAAACATTAAAATTGGAACTAGAGGCTGCAGAGTCTAAAAACCAAGTCTTAGAAATTAGACTTTCGTCTGTTCTAGGGGAGATGGATCGGACAAGACAGGGATTATCCGCTCTTTATGGTTCACTAGAAGAACGCTTCGCTTTTAATGCGGCACAGCAACAATCTTATGTTGAACAACTGAACCAAAAGTGCGAAGAAATCTCTGATTTGAACATCCTGCTCATAGACAAAAATATGGTTTTGGCTGAGTTAAAGGAGACACTTCTTCTCACCCGACAAGAAGTTGTTGATAACTTAGCTACCGACTCTGCACCGTCCACTAGTGCTCCAACAACCAAGTCAGTAGTGCTTTATAAGAATCCTCTTCACAAGAGAAACCCGGTTACCTATGATGATTATATGAGGAATGCCATTAAGCATGTCGATCTTCTTAGGGATATTTTAGACGATCTTTATGCCTTAGATCCCTCAAGTAGCGACTATTATTCGGCTCATGAATATATTAAGCGAGTTCAATATTGCTTAGCATATTTGTAATACATAGGTACACCAGGTTCTGCACTACTTAATAATAGGCCCATTGCTGTCACTCCATTTAATAAGACTCCAGGAGCGAAACCGTCATTGGCACAATCAAGTAAGACACCTTTAAAATCTGTTGCTAATGTTCCCACTTTGCCTTCTACAGGATTAAAAGAGACTACTAAGGCTAAAGGATCGCCACTCAAGAAAGCTAAGATCAAGCCCTCCACTAGTAGTGCCACAAAGAAGAAAGTAGAAGTTCACAATAGGAATGCTAGTTCAGTTTTAAATAAAAAGAATCATGTTAAGACTAAAAGCTCTGCGCCTGTGCAGCAGCCTAAACCATTCGTGAATTCTGATTTGAATTGTTGGAATTGTAATGAATGTATGTTTTCCCAACGTCATGATTTGTGTCTGATTGATCACGTTAATGAAATGAATGCTATTAAGAATGGTCTTGAATGGAAGCCAACGGGTAGAACTCGTGCCCAAGTTGGCTGGCAATGGCGTCCCACTGGTAGGACCTTTACATTAGATGGAAAAATGTGCCCTTTAACTAGGAATGCATCCATTGAGGTTAGGTCTGAGCGTCCTTTAGTTAGGAACACTCGCACTCAAGTATGGAAACAGCGCCCTTTAATTAGGTCAGCCCACACTATAGTGCCTATCAGTGAAGAAATACCTCAGGATTTAAGCCAACTAGAATCTACACCACCTATTAAGAAAAGGAAGGCTAGGAAATCTAAGAAACCTAGAGTTAGCAAATCTAAGATTATTAAATCTGTACCTGCTAATAACAAGGAACACTCAGATTCCGATACCTCTACATTGTCTTCGTGTGGTGATATTTTCAGGTGGTCCAAATCATCCTGTGGTATTTGGACTCCGGTTGTTCAAAACATATGACCAGAAATCGCTCGATGCTCCGAAATTTCGTCAGCAAGTTTCTTGGTACGGTTAAATTCGGGAATGATCATATAGCAAAGATTATGGGGTATGGTGAATATCAGATTGGAAACGTGACGATTTCAAGGGTATACTATGTAGAAGGTCTTGGTCATAATTTATTCTCCGTAGGACAGTTTTGTGATTCCAACCTTGAGGTTGCTTTTCGACAACACACTTGTTTCATCCGCAACTTGGAAGGAAAAGATTTGTTGAAGGGATCTCGTGCTGCAAATCTCTATACCTTGTCCTTACAAGACATGATGGCCGCCTCTCCAGTATGTCTTCTCTCTAAAGCATCTAAGACCAAGTCATGGATATGGCATCGCAGATTATCTCATCTTAACTTTGATGCTATTAATCATCTGGCTAAAAACGATTTAGTTCGTGGTCTTCCAAAGCTTAAATTTCACAAGGACCATTTATGTTCCGCGTGTTCAAGGGGGAAAAGTACCAAGAAATCTTACAAGCCCAAAGCTGAAGACACCAATCAAGAAAAACTTCATCTTTTGCATATGGATCTTTGTGGGCCGATGAGAACTGAAAGTGTGAGCGGTAAGAAATTCATTCTGGTAATTGTGGATGATTTCTCCAGGTTTACATGGGTTAGATTTCTACGTACAAAGGATGAAGCACCGAAGGCTATCATCACTTTTCTGAAATTCATTCAGGTACGTTTGAATACCACTGTCCGCCGTATTCGTACAGGCAATGGTACAGAGTTCGTCAACCAGACTCTTCGTGATTATTATGAAGGAGTTGGTATATCACATGAAACATCCGCTGCATGCACTCCACAACAAAACGGTGTCGTTGAAAGACGGAATCGTACACTTATGGAAGCTGCTAGGACAATGCTTATTTATGCGAACGCTCCATTGTTCTTGTGGGCAGAGGCTATTTCTACTGCATGTTTCACCCAAAACCGTTCTATCCTTCGGAAACGCCATGGAAAAACACCTTATGAGCTTTTACATGACCGTAAACCCGATGTTTCATTTTTCCATGTGTTTGGTGCTCTTTGTTATCCAAACATCAATAGTGAGAACTTGGGTAAGCTTCAACCGAAAGCCGATATAGGTATTTTCATTGGTTACTCACCGTCCAAAAGAGCATACCGAATCTATAACCGTCGTCTTGGCAAGATTGTAGAAACTATGGACGCAGATTTCGATGAGCTGACAGCGATGGCTTCTGAGCAACACAGCTCTGAACCCGCGCTTCATGAGATGGGAACCGGTGCTATCAGTTCCGGATTAGTTCCCAATAATCCTACTTCTACATCATTTTTACCACCATCAAGGCCCGAGTGGGATAAACTGTTTCAACCGTTGTTTGATGAATTCTTCGATCCCCCGACTGATGAAGTTCCAGCACCTGCAGTAATCGCTCCAATCCCCGAAGTGGTTGCTCAAGCTAATGAACCTTTATCTAATGCATCTACAATTCACATTGAACCGGATGCACCTTCACCAAGTGATTCTCAAACTATACCTGAATCATCACCCCTACTTGTGCCTAATGATGTGGAAGAGGATTCTACTGATCACGACTTGGAATATGCTCACTTGCAAGAGCTTCCTTTCTTTGGTGTAGCGATCCCTGAAAACCCTTCAGCCGCGTCTACCTCAGAAGAAGCTCCTTCTATTGTTCACTCCAGACCACCTAGGATTGAAAACCATAGCACTAAATGGACAAAAGATCACCCAATTAGGAATGTTATTGGAGATCTAGATCGACCAGTCTCTACACGCCATCAATTACAAGAGAGTGCACTTTATTGTTACTTTGACGCATTTCTCTCTGAAGTTGAACCTAAAAATTGGCAGCAGGCTATGACCCAATCATCTTGGATTGAAGCTATGCAGGAGGAACTAAATGAATTCCAACGACTTGAAGTATGGGAATTGGTTCCTCTCCCTGAGAAGGTTAACATCCTTACTTTGTTATGGGTTTATAAGGTTAAACTTGATGAGATGGGTGCGGTATTGAAGAATAAGGCTAGATTGGTCGCTAGAGGATATAAACAAGCCTTGGGTAGAGACTTTGAAGAATCTTTTGCTCATGTGGCTAGATTGGAGGCTATTAGACTATTCCTTGCGTATGCTGCTCATATGAACATGATCGTCTATCAAATGGATGTGAAGACGGCATTTTTGAACGGTGAACTAAGGGAAGAAGTCTATGTTTGTCAGCCGGATGGGTTCGTTAGTACGGAGTTTCCTAATCATGTGTACAAGCTTAAGAAGGCTCTCTACGGGTTGAAACAAGCTCCACGCGCGTGGTATGATATCTTGTCAACATATCTCATTTCGGAAGGCTTCTCCAAAGGCAAGGTGGACCCTACACTATTCACTCTCAAGGAAGGCAACGACATGATTCTGGTACAAATTTATGTTGATGATATAATATTTGCTGCCACTAACATAGAATTGTCAAATCGATTTGAGAAGATAATGTCCACACGCTTTCAGATGTGGATGATGGGAAAAATTTCATTTTTCTTAGGATTACAGATTTCTCAGAATCCCAGAGGCATCTTTATTAATCAATCCAAATATGCTCTAGAATCTCTTAAGAAATATAACTTTGAAAATTGTGACCCCGTGGACACTCCAATGGTGGAGAAATCCAAGTTAGATGAAGATAGGAATGGGACTATTGTCGATCCAAAACTTTACCGTGGGATGATCGGCACCCTTCTATATCTGACTGCTAGCAGGCCTGATTTGCAATTTGCTGTATGCATGTGTGCCCGGTATCAGGCTCGGCCTACCGAAAAGCACCTACATGTTGTGAAAAGGATCTTTCGGTATCTAAAAGGAACACTTCATCGTGGTCTATGGTATCCGAAAGATTCCTCTATTGCTTTAATATCATACGCAGATGCCGATCATGCTGGATGTCAAGACACGAGGCGTAGCACTTCTGGATCTGTGCAACTCCTTGGAGATAGATTGATCAGTTGGTCTTCAAAAAGGCAGAAAAGCGCTGCAATATCAAGCACGGAGGCTGAATACATCGCCATGTCCGGTTGTTGTGCTCAAGTCCTTTGGATGAGATCACAATTAACTGACTACGGTTTGGGATTCAACAAAATCCCGATGTATTGTGACAACAAGAGCGCCATTGCCCTTTGCTGCAACTATGTTCAACACTCCCGGGCCAAGCACATAGACATTCGCTACCATTTCATTAAGGAGCAGGTGGAGAACGGAGTGATCGAGCTGTATTTTGTCACTACTGAGTACCAGCTGGCGGATATGTTCACCAAAGCATTAGATCGAGGACGAATTGAGTTTTTGATCGACAAGCTTGGCATGAAATCATTTACTCCAGCGACTCTCAAAGAGTTGGCAGAAGAATCAGCTGAATAGTCGTGGTAAACTATTCAGAGTATCCTTTTGTTCGTGATCATGTATATTATAGTAAATATATAAACCACAAAAAGAAAATATAAAAATATAAAACCAAGAAAAACCATAAAAAAATATAAAACCAAGAAAAACCATAAAAAATATAAAACCTACAAAAACCATAAAAATTATAAAATCAAGAAGAACTAAAAATATTTTTCGTTTAAAACGGGCATGTCTTTTAGTACGGTAATATTTACGGCCTTAGAAATGTCGATTAATATTGACACGGTGCCATAAATAGAGTCCGTATAAAAGTTGTACATTTTTAAAACATGCCCATAATGGCTTGTAGTTATTTCTGACTGCAACCCGGTTTTCATATTAAAGTCACGTATTTCCTTGGAAAACGTTGGCTCAGAACGGGAATTAATTTTCTCGGGCGTGATTTACAAGCCAAATCATGCAAAGGGATCAAGTTTACTTTACAACTTGGTCTAACACGAATTTATGTACGTCTCAGTGCATTAATTTGTTAAAATAAGAGAAATCTTATTGACACCACGAATCAAACTTTTTCAAGATATAAATTGGAAATGCTTTCATCAATATTTGACTCTTTAAACAATGACTACAGCTCTTTAAATAGAAAACGGGTCATCGTTTAAGGGGGAGAAAATATTAAATCATGTTCGTCATTAAAATTGATTTTTCAAAAGTGATTATGAAATTTAATGGCTAAATGGTAATTGAGTGGTTTTGCTTTAGAATAAGACTTGTGTTCGTTCTATGTGATAGGCATTGCTTTTAGATTTTGGAGATATGCTAATAGATTGTGTTTGCTAAG